>JAQJVL010002512.1:0-95035 GCA_035578905.1 Stictocephala bisonia
TGATAGATAATCCACCTAACCACTACATAAAACCTTTGATTGATACTCAACATTCATGGATGACCTACCTACCAAACATACGAATTGACCACATTCCCAAAGCATATGAAGGACCACCTACCATACATACGTACCACACACCATAAAATCATGACATAACAGTCCACCCGCCTACTCAACACACAACACCTCTGATAGATCATCCACCTAACCATTACATAAAACCTTTGATTGACTCACAATCCTAACATTCATGAACATCCATCCTCCTAAACATACGACTTAACCACCCACAAAAACAAGACTTTATGTATAACCACCTATTTAACATACGTACCACACACCATAAAATCATGACTTAACAGTCCACCCACCTACTCAACACACAACACCTCTGATAGATCATCCACCTAACCATTACATAAAACCTTTGATAGACCACCAACACACATGAACAACCTACCTACCTACCTACTTAACATCCAACACTCTTGACTTACCGCCCACCTACTCAACACACAGATAGACTACGTAACTAACCATTACATAAAACCTTAGATTGACACTCAACATTCATGGAAGACCTACCTACCAAACATACAACTTGATTGACCGCCTACCTACCCATCACACATTTCTCTTGATAGACCAATCACCCTCCATAAAAAGGCTTTTGTCAGACTATTTACTTAACATACAAGACTTACCACCTAATAGACAATCTACATAAGGCTTTAGTTGTCATTCCACCTATCCAACACACATGTACAAGACACCTACCAAGCTCCATAACCCTACCTATCCATTAGTAAGACTCATGATTTACCCAACACAAAGTTATCTTTACAGACCAACTACCCTCTCAACACATAAGACTATTAGCAGACTCTACCTACTTAACATACAAGACTTACCACCCACCTACTCAACACACAAAAGACCAATCACACACTCTACATATAAGACTCTTGGTTGGTCACTCACCAACTCAACATATAACACCTCTGATACACCATTCACTTGAACATAACATAAAACCTTAGATTGACACACATCATTCATGGTAGACCTACCTACCAAACATACAACTTGACCGACCACCCACCTACACATCACACACAGTACTCTCGATAGATCACTTAACTACCTATTACATAAAGCCTCCGATTGACTCACAGTCCTAACATTCATAAACAACTAACCTCCCAAACATACGACTCAACCACCAACAAAAAACAAGACTTCACGTATAACCACCCATTTAACATACAAGACCAACCACACACCATACAATCATGACTTAACATGAACAACCCACCTACCACCTACTCAACATTCTACACTCTTGACTAACCACCCACCTACTCAACACACAGATATACTACGTAACCATCCATTACATAAAACCGTAGATCAACACCCAACATTCATGGATGACCTACCTACCAAACACACGACTTGACCACCTTCCCAAAGCATAAGACTTTTGAAGGACCACCTACCAAACATACAAGAACAACCACACACCTTACAGGCATGACCTAACAGTCCACCCACCTACTCAACATATAACACCTCTGATACACCATCCACTTGAACATTACATAAAATTACATAAAACTTGTGATATTCCACACAATCACCAAACACACATGACTTAATAGACCAATCCACCTACCTCTGCACACACAATTCCTTAGGACACACCCTACACCCACCACTCATCCTACAGACAAAACTCCTAGAGAACTACCCATCCACCATAAAAACACTATTGCTTCATATAATCATGTTTTAAAATAACATTATTACACTGTAAGATAGGTTTAATATAGCTAAAGACCTAAGGTTTTCCTAAAATTCTCTTTTCTCTAGAAATATGAGAACCGTTGGTGGAAAACTTCCAAACTAAACATAGAAAATAAGAATCAGCGAGTAGTTTCATAGAAATTCTGCTATACAACTAAAAACTACGAAGAAAATTAGGTTTAAAAACTATGAACATAGAAAAAGTTAGGTTTAAAAACTATGAACATAGAAAACGTTTGGTTAAAAAATGAACATAGATAAAGTTAGGTTAAAAAAATAAACATAGATAAGGTTAGGTTAAAAAATGAACACAGGAAAAGTTAGGTTTTAAAAAAATAAACACAGAAAAAGTTAGGTTAGCAAACATCAGAAAAGTAAGGCTAGCAATCAACCGAAAGGTTGATTGCTAGCCTTACTTTTCCGAAAAGTTGTTAAAATTAACAAGAGTCAAAAAATGTCCCATTTTTTTGAGATTTGGTAATTTTAACTGAACTTTTCGGATGTTTGCTAACCTAACTTTTTCTGTGTTTATTTTTTTAAAACCTAACTTTTCCTGTGTTCATTTTTTAACCTAACCTTATCTATGTTTATTTTTTTAACCTAACTTTATCTATGTTCATTTTTTAACCAAACGTTTTCTATGTTCATAGTTTTTAAACCTAACTTTTTCTATGTTCATAGTTTTTAAACCTAATTTTCTTCGTAGTTTTTAGTTGTATAGCAGAATTTCTATGAAACTACTCGCTGATTCTTATTTTCTATGTTTAGTTTGGAAGTTTTCCACCAACGGTTCTCATATTTCTAGAGAAAAGAGAATTTTAGGAAAACCTTAGGTCTTTAGCTATATTAAACCTATCTTACAGTGTAATAATGTTATTTTAAAACATGATTATATGAAGCAATAGTGTTTTTATGGTGGATGGGTAGTTCTCTAGGAGTTTTGTCTGTAGGATGAGTGGTGGGTGTAGGGTGTGTCCTAAGGAATTGTGTGTGCAGAGGTAGGTGGATTGGTCTATTAAGTCATGTGTGTTTGGTGATTGTGTGGAATATCACAAGTTTTATGTAATTTTATGTAATGTTCAAGTGGATGGTGTATCAGAGGTGTTATATGTTGAGTAGGTGGGTGGACTGTTAGGTCATGCCTGTAAGGTGTGTGGTTGTTCTTGTATGTTTGGTAGGTGGTCCTTCAAAAGTCTTATGCTTTGGGAAGGTGGTCAAGTCGTGTGTTTGGTAGGTAGGTCATCCATGAATGTTGGGTGTTGATCTACGGTTTTATGTAATGGATGGTTACGTAGTATATCTGTGTGTTGAGTAGGTGGGTGGTTAGTCAAGAGTGTAGAATGTTGAGTAGGTGGTAGGTGGGTTGTTCATGTTAAGTCATGATTGTATGGTGTGTGGTTGGTCTTGTATGTTAAATGGGTGGTTATACGTGAAGTCTTGTTTTTTGTTGGTGGTTGAGTCGTATGTTTGGGAGGTTAGTTGTTTATGAATGTTAGGACTGTGAGTCAATCGGAGGCTTTATGTAATAGGTAGTTAAGTGATCTATCGAGAGTACTGTGTGTGATGTGTAGGTGGGTGGTCGGTCAAGTTGTATGTTTGGTAGGTAGGTCTACCATGAATGATGTGTGTCAATCTAAGGTTTTATGTTATGTTCAAGTGAATGGTGTATCAGAGGTGTTATATGTTGAGTTGGTGAGTGACCAACCAAGAGTCTTATATGTAGAGTGTGTGATTGGTCTTTTGTGTGTTGAGTAGGTGGGTGGTAAGTCTTGTATGTTAAGTAGGTAGAGTCTGCTAATAGTCTTATGTGTTGAGAGGGTAGTTGGTCTGTAAAGATAACTTTGTGTTGGGTAAATCATGAGTCTTACTAATGGATAGGTAGGGTTATGGAGCTTGGTAGGTGTCTTGTACATGTGTGTTGGATAGGTGGAATGACAACTAAAGCCTTATGTAGATTGTCTATTAGGTGGTAAGTCTTGTATGTTAAGTAAATAGTCTGACAAAAGCCTTTTTATGGAGGGTGATTGGTCTATCAAGAGAAATGTGTGATGGGTAGGTAGGCGGTCAATCAAGTTGTATGTTTGGTAGGTAGGTCTTCCATGAATGTTGAGTGTCAATCTAAGGTTTTATGTAATGGTTAGTTACGTAGTCTATCTGTGTGTTGAGTAGGTGGGCGGTAAGTCAAGAGTGTTGGATGTTAAGTAGGTAGGTAGGTAGGTTGTTCATGTGTGTTGGTGGTCTATCAAAGGTTTTATGTAATGGTTAGGTGGATGATCTATCAGAGGTGTTGTGTGTTGAGTAGGTGGGTGGACTGTTAAGTCATGATTTTATGGTGTGTGGTACGTATGTTAAATAGGTGGTTATACATAAAGTCTTGTTTTTGTGGGTGGTTAAGTCGTATGTTTAGGAGGATGGATGTTCATGAATGTTAGGATTGTGAGTCAATCAAAGGTTTTATGTAATGGTTAGGTGGATGATCTATCAGAGGTGTTGTGTGTTGAGTAGGCGGGTGGACTGTTATGTCATGATTTTATGGTGTGTGGTACGTATGTATGGTAGGTGGTCCTTCATATGCTTTGGGAATGTGGTCAATTCGTATGTTTGGTAGGTAGGTCATCCATGAATGTTGAGTATCAATCAAAGGTTTTATGTAGTGGTTAGGTGGATTATCTATCAGAGGTGTTGTGTGTTGAGTAGGTGGGTGGACTGTTAAGTCATGATTTTATGGTGTGTGGTACGTATGTATGGTAGGTGGTCCTTCATATGCTTTGGTAATGTGGTTAAGTCGTATGTTTAGGAGGATGGTTGTTCATGAATGTTATGCTTTGGGAAGGTGGTCAAGTCGTATGTTTGGTAGGTAGGTCAACCATGAATGTTGGGTGTCAATCTAAGGTTTTATGTAATGGGTAGTTAAGTGATCTATCGAGAGTACTGTGTGTGTGTTGAGTAGGTGGATGGTCAATGAAGATTCTTGTATGTTAAGTAGATAGTCTGACAACAGTCTTTTTATAGGAGGGTGATTGGACAATCAAGAGAAATGTGTGATGGGTAGGTGAGCGGTCAATCAAGTTGTATGTTTGGTAGGTAGGTCGTTCATGAATATTGGGAGTCAATCTAAGGTTTTATGTAATGGTTAGTTATGTAGTCTATCGAGAGTGCTGTGTGTTGAGTAGGTGGGTGGTAAGTCAAGAGTGTTGGATGTTACGTAGGTAGGTTGTTCATGTGTGTTGGTGGTCTATCAAAGGTTTTATGTAATTGTTAGGTGGATGATCTATCAAGAGTAATGTGTAGGCATATGGTCCATCAAGAGATGTGTGTTTGGTAGGTGGGTGGACTGTTAAGTCATGATTATATGGTGTGTGGTTGGTCTAAAATAGGTGGTTAAACATAAAGTCTTGTTTTGTGTGTGTGGTCAAGTCGTATGTTTGGTAGGTAGGTCATCCATGAATGTTACGGAGATGGATTGTCAATCAAGAGTCTTGTTTGATTAGTATGTGGGTGGGTAAATATAAGTCTTGTATGCACGGTGTGTGGTACGTATATTGGATAGGTAGGGGTATGTCAATAGGACTATTTTCATGGTAGTATGATGGTATATTAAGTGATGTCTGCAGAGTGTGTAGTTTGTTTATCATGATTTTTGTATGTTTGGTAGGTGGTCCTTCAAAAGTCTTATGCTTTGGGAAGGTGGAGTGAGTGTCGACAGTTCTGTTTGATAAATAGGTGTGTGATCAAACAAGTGTTTTGTGTGTATTGAGTAGGTGAGTGGATAATCAAACGTCTTCTATGTAGAGTGTATGGTCAGTCTTGTATGTTAAGTAAGTGGTCTGTCAAATGTATTATGTGTCGGGAGGTGTGAGTGGTCTATCAAGAGGACTATGTGTTGGGTAGGCGAGTGGTTAACCAAGTGTCTCACGTATTGAGTAGATGGGGGTCTATAAAGAGACTGCCTTGTTGGTAGTGTGATGGTATTTTAAGTTATGACTGTAGGGTGTGTGGTTGGTCTATGAAAGGTTTTATGTTTGGGGAAGGTGGGTTGGTCTATCAACATGACTCTGTGTTGAGTATGTGGGTGTTTAATCAAACGTCTGTGTGTTTAGTAGGTGAGTGGTGTACCGGGTCTTGGACCGGTACAGTTTCGTTTTTTTTTTTTTTGGCGTCTGCCAGGCTGCCTGAGATTCGTTTTTGCCCTGCGTTTCGCGTAGTTGGTAGCCGTTGGCCCAGTTCCGTTTCGTTCCGTGTTCCAGCAGCTTCGGTCAAGTTGGCCTGTCTGTTCACTTGTTCTTTGCAGCGTCGTCAAGTGATGGTTGCCGGCTGAAAGGTTCCCAAAACGTAAGTGTTCTTTTGTAATTTCTAATATTTAATCACCCTTTTGGTGAAAAAACTTTTGTTTCATTGAAAATATTAATCGGGCTTAGTTGTGTTTTCAGGGTTTTGTTAAATTTATATTCTTTGTCTAGATGTGTTAACCTAGGTTTGACCCATGTGCTCCATGTTAATTTTTACCTTTAATTACCGTTAATGCTTTTATATCTGCCTTTATTGTCAATAGTAGTTCTGTATAATGTTTTATTGAGCCTTTTTACAGTTGTAGTTAACGATTTACCATATTTTTTGTTCTTTGCCAATAACCTAGCCTAGCTGTACACTTTGATTTTCATGTTATAACCTATTGCTCATGTATCCATAGCCTCGTATTCAGTTTGTCATTTTTTAAGTCCATATACGTAATTAATTCTTTTATAATTTGTTAATTTGTAATTTGTCTTAAATCTGAGTTTCCAACGTAATTGTTCATAACCTAAAAAAATAGATCTTTTATATTTTCTAGTGTGCGTTAATCATGTACAATGTTGTCTGTTCCTGTTTTGTTTTGCCATGTCATGTATTAGGGGTTATGTATAGTATTTTTGGTGGTGATGGCTGGACTGTTTTTAATTGCTGTGTTTGGACTTTCAGTCCAGGGTCCTCGAGTAGGACGCTTCTACCCTCGGCCTGCCGTCCGGGGATTTTCTACCATCTGCGCTGCCAGCCTGGCCTGAGGACCATGTATAGAGGCCATTGGTGACCCTGCTGCCCCAGCTACATCTTTGGGTATGAGTCTTCTGTCCTCAGGTCAGTGCTTTCCATTTATTTTCCCGGCGGCTGAGCTGGGGGTCTCTAACAGTGAAATTAAAAAAAAAAAAAAAGGAAGAAAAAAAAAAGTTTGTGGAACTGTATGTGGCCTAGGCCTAAAAACTCGAACAGTGATTTTAGGAAACACAGCCATGGGGGACATTGTTATGGATATTGAAAATTTAAGAAAAAAAGAAGGGTTTTTAAAATATAAAATAAAAAAAAATTGTGTTAATATTTATTGTTGTTAATCTTTAGTTTATTTTATTGTTATAGTTATTCAAATTTTTATATTTTGTTAGGCCCTACTGTTAAACTATAGTATTCTTTATTTATATGTTTAGGCCTAGTGATTTAGTTATTTATTTTATTTATTTCGTGTTTTGGTATTATTGGTGTCAGGGGATAATAGATGTCTTGAAGTGACTTTTTACTACGGTACCGTGTTATCTTTTCTTTTAAATTGTTTAATTTTTAAACTCACCAAAAGGGGATTATTGTGCTTTTAGATAAATTCTATTCGGAGCTGCCCAGGGAATCCGGCTTACTCCCTGGCCTCGGTGGAATCAAGGGATGTGGGCCAAATTGCCGGCTTAATTGGGGTTATCAAAATTTTTATAAATTTTCTTTTCACTTTTATTTGTTTCTTTAATAATTTGTCTTACGTTTTGGGTGTCTCCGGCCAAAACTGCAGATAGGCCATACACCCTGTAGTTGGTAATTGTTCACTTTGGTATTTGTAGAGTTTGTGGTATTTGTAGCGTTTGTTATTATTGTGTGTTAATTTGTTAATGTTAGTTATCTTGTTATTGATTTAAGTGCTAATTCTATTGTGGCCTTCTGCCGTTTTGATTAATTAATTATTTTGATTTTGGTAATAAATTAGTTTTGCTCAGCTGCCGAGTGTTATTTTGACCCTCCAACTGCCACCCGTGATCCCATCGCTCGACTTGTTTTGAGCCATCCCCCGGTTGGCACGCTTACCAGCTTTGGTGGGGGGATGGGTCTCAATTGGTAGCAGAGCGTGGTTGCCTATAAAAAAAAAAAAAAAAAAAATTTAATTCTTTTTTGGTTGTTGACGGTGGGTGTTTGCCAGTTAGTAGGCCATGGTTGGCCGACCTACCGTCAAGGTGTCTTGGTAATACGTAGAAAAAAAAAGAAACTAATAAATAAAAATTATTTAAAAAAGCAAAACAATTAGAAAATCCTAATAAATAATTTAACTAAAAAAAAAAAAAAAAAAAAAATGGGCAATCCGCTTGGTTACGTTGTTGAATGGGTTTCATGGGTGGATTGGAGTGGTCGGCAGTGGCTCGGTAGGCTGAGGGTTTAGTTCGTCTTGGACCCTGGAGTTGTCGTTTTTTGTGTACTGTTGAGAATTTTGTTTTGCGAGATGGCCTATCTGCAGAATGTTGCCCTCCTGGTCAAGGAGGAGTTGATATTTGAGTTGAGGTCGCGTGGTGTGACTCCGGAGGGTGATGTTCTGATTCTCCGGAGGTTGCTGCGGGAGCAGTTGTCCGCGGGTACGGCGGTGGATTGGTCTGACCTGCTGGAGGTTGGTGATGAGTTGGGGATTTGTAAACGGAAGGTGGAAGATTGGGAAGGGGTGTTAGAGGATTTGCAGTTGGAACCTCCAGTGGGTCGTGACCGGGCCTGCCGCCTTGCACGTCTGGGTCATCTGCTTGCCCGTTTAAGGCTGGTCAACCGGGCGCCGGGGTTGGAACCGTCGGATAGGACGTGGATCCTGGAGAGTTTGTCTAGGCTGGAAGAGATTTTTCAGGCACTCTCCGGTTCCACGACTCCTACGGGTCTGGGTCAGCGGCCTAATTTCACACTTTCTCCTAACGTGTCGAGGCCGCAGGCTGAGACAACGGCTTTCACTGTGCCTGAGGCTCCTTCTGAGCCTGCAGGCGTTTCTGTTGGGGTTGCTTGTGGTTCGGCTCCAGCTGCCGTTCCTTCTGCTTCGGCTCCTGTGGGTTCACCTGCTCTTCTGCAGCTGAGCTACCACAAGCTACCTAACCCTCTCACGCCCATGATCCAGAATCTCCCTGTGATCGATGGGATGGATCCTGAGGAGCTTCTTAAGTTTCTGGTGGCCTTTCTCAGACTTAGTGAGATGCCCGGCATGCAGGCTGGGGACTTGCTTCGTCTGGTGTTCCCTTATTGTAGAGGTCCCGTTGGGGAGTTGCTGAGTTCTGTCTTGGCCAGTGATGCCTCGGTGGACTCGTTCCATCGAGAGTTACTTTCATCGTTTCTTCCCCTTCGACTCAGGGAGAGGATGGTCATGGACAGATTTTATCGGTCGCAGGGTAGGGGCGAGTCTCTGGCAGCCTATGTCTCTTCAGTCAAGGAAGCTCGTCAAGCGTTGCGCCTCACCCTTTCTGAAGCTGACACCGTTCGTGTCATCCTGGATGGCATTTCTCCAGAAGAACGGTGCAGATTGGTTTTTGCTGGTGTTCCTTCTACTTTTCGGGAGCTGCATCAGCTGTGCATTGTATCGCGCAGCGTGCAGTTCTCAGACCAGCAAGGGAGGGATTCTGAGAGTCATCGTGCTCTCCCCACCCGTCGACCAGCTATGTCTGTAGGTGTGAGTCAGCCAGTGGAGGGTCGTGGTTCTCGGCCTCCTGTTCTGTGTTTTGCTTGTGGCCAACCTGGTCACATTCGACGTGACTGTCCACGTGCTCGAGGTCGTGGGGCGGGAAACGCTCAGCGCGGGGGGTTGCCTCCACAGTAGCTCCCCGCGTTGTTGCGACTGACCGTGGCCATTTGCCTCTGACACGTGCCCATAGCAGGAGTGTCGGGGATTTTTCGGGCCTTGCTGGCATGGCTTCCCTGGGACTTAGTGCGGTCACCTCGGTGTGTCCTGGCGTTTTTGTTTCTTTTGGTGGTACGGTGTGTCGAGCCCTTCTTGATTCTGGTTCGGCATGCAGTATCATCAGCCTTTCTCTTTTTGAGTCCCTTGACGCCTTAGGACTTGTCAGGCACACCGAGCCTTCTTCTATTACTTGCTGGACGGCATCCCAAACTCCTCTACCCATACTTCTAAAGGCGTCATTACATTTTAAAATTGAAGGATTTTCCTGGAGGTGGGGTTTTCTTGTTGCCAAGGACCTGGCGGTTTCTTGTATCCTAGGGGCAGACTTCATTTCTAAGAGTGGTATGGTGCTTGACCTCCAGAAGCGCCAGATATTTTTCAAGTTTAATCGGCGAGTTTTGGTGCCTCTAGTAGGTGATTCTGACTGCCCTCCTGCAGTCAGAGAGGTGGGTTGTGAGCCCGAACAACCCAAGGTGGATCCAGTTGGTCATCTCCCCCCTGAGCAGGCGGAGGCCATTAGGAGGCTGTGTTTGCGGTTTCCTGATGTGCTTACGGCTGAGCTTGGGGTCACTTCTCTTCTGGAGTATGAGATCCACCTCACCGATTCTCAGCCAGTTAGGAGTCATCCGTACAAACTTGCTCCCCCAAAGATGGAGGTTATGAGGGCGATGATTGAAGATCTTCTGAGCAAGGGTGTGATTGAACCGTCTCGTTCTGCTTATGCCAGTCCAGCTTTTCTTGTGCCCAAGCCTAATGGGAAGTCTAGGCTTGTGATGGATTATCGGAGGCTCAACGCTAAGGTCGCTATTGACTCGGTACCTCTGCCTGATTTGCATTCTGCGTTTGATTGGTTCGGTAAGGCTAAGTTTTTCAGTGTTTTCGATTTGAACCAGGCCTACCATCAGATTCCATTGAAGAAGGAATCACGGCCTATGACTAGCTTCTGTGTTCCCTGGAATCTTTACCAGTTCACTAGGGTTCCTATGGGTCTTGCTGTGGGTGCCCAGACTCTTACTCGTCTGCTTGACTCCATCTTCCATGATGTGAAGTTCAAGTTTGTTTTCAATTACCTGGACGATCTTCTTGTCTACAGTGAGACTTTCGGGGAACACATGCAACATCTGGAGGAAGTTCTTAGTCGCCTCTAAGTCAGCTGGCCTTACCGTCAATCCAGAGAAAGTCACTTTTGCTCGTCCTGAGATTTCTTTTCTGGGTCATCTGATATCTTCTCGAGGCGTCTGCATTGATCCTGCGAGGACCCAGGGCATTCGGGATTTTCCTCCTCCCAGAGATGCCAAGGGGATTGCCCGTTTTGTGGGGATGGTGAATTTTTACCGTCGCTTCATCCCTAACGTGGCCGAGCTTGCTGCCCCGTTGAACGAGCTGCGAAAGAAAGGTGTCCCTTTTGTGTGGGGCCAAGCTCAGCAGACTGCCTTTGATGCTCTCAAGGAGGCTATCATGCAACCTCCTGTCCTGCGTATGCCTGATTTCAGCAGAGAATTTGTTCTTCAGACTGATGCCTCCTCCTCCGCCATTGCTGCTGTTCTTTCTCAGGAGTTTGATGGGGTCAGGCAGCCCATCGCTTTTGCTTCGAGGACGTTGTCTCACCAGGAAAGGAAAGCTTCTTCCATCTATGAGTTAGAGTGTCTGGCTGTTGTCTTCGGTACGGACAAGTTTCGGCGTTTCTTGGAACACGCTGAGTTCTTGCTGGAGACGGACAATCAGGCACTGTCTTGGCTTCTTGCCCATCCCAGACAGCTTGGGAAAATTGGTCGCTGGGTGGTCAAAATTTCTGCCTTTAAGTTCCGAGTCCAACATCTTAGGGGTACCCAGAATGTCATCGCGGATGCTCTTTCCCGCATGTATCACGAACCCAGTGATCCACCTACTGAGGCTGTTGCTCAGTGTGGTGCTGTTCTTCTGGATTTTCCTCTGGCTTTTGACGACCTACTGTCCCATCAACAGAAAGATCCTGAGCTGTCAGTCATCTTAGGTGAGCTTCAAGAGGGAGGTGCCCACCCTCCCTATTTTCTGTCCAAAGGGGTCCTCTGTTGCCGTCCTCGACAGAGGGGTGAACCCCGTGTAGTGCTGCCTAGTCATCTAGTACCGATGGTCTTTCAGTATTATCACTCTTCTCTTGTGGGCGGTCATCTTGGCATTCATAAGACCATCGCTAAGATTCGTAGGTACTTCATCTGGAAGGGCATGGACCGGGATGTTGCTGGCAGAGTGCGGGCTTGTCACCTGTGCTCTCTCAGCAAGCCTAGTCAGAATGCAAGGTTAGGGTTGTTATCTTCTGAGGTGGCCGAGCGTCCTTTTGAGAAGGTGTTCATCGACTACGTGGGTCCTTTTCCCCGTAGCAAGTCAGGTAGCTCCTACCTACTTGTTTGTGTGGATGCTTTCTCGAAGTTCGTTTGGCTTTTCCCACTTCGGAGTGCTACGGCTAAGCTCACCATCCGTGCTCTCCAGTCCCAACTCTTCCAGCACTTTGGTGTGCCTTCCACTCTTGTGTCCGACAACGGTAGCCAGTTTACCTCCCATGAGTTTCGTAGGTTCTGTTTTGGCAATGGTATCAGGCATGTGACTACCTCTCCGTATTACCCACAGCCTTCTCATGCAGAGCGGTTCAACCGCAATCTTCGGTCTGCCCTTATTACCTTCCATGCTGAGAAGCAGAACACCTGGGATGAGAGTCTCTCTTGGCTCCAGCTTGCTTTTAATTCTTCCAAGCATGAGAGTCACAATGCCACTCCCTTCGAGATTCTACATGGCTACCCTCCTAACAACCCTTTGTCCAACTTGTGGAGGCTAGAGGATCTTCTACCTACGCCAGGTGCCACTGACGTAGTGTCCACGTGGCGGGCTGCTCGGCGCAACCTGCTACGTGCTAGAGAGAGAGTGAGGAGGAGGTATGATAAGGGTCGTACTCCTAACCCTTTTCAGGTTGGAGATCTGCTTCTTTGTCAGGCTCACCCGGTCAGTTCGGCCGCGGAACGAAGAGCTGCAAAGTTGTGCTATCGGTGGTCTGGTCCCCACCGCATCGACAGGTTTTTGTCACCGGTGACTGCTCTGCTGGTTGATCTCCAGTCAGGCAGGGTGTTTAGGAAAGCCCATGTGTCCCAGCTTAAGGCTTTCCGGGGAACGGTTGGTCCAGGAGTTGGTGTTCCTGGGGGTTTCTTGGGGCAAAGAGATTGATCACCTCTGCGCCCTAGGTGGCTGTTCTGAGAGAGTCTTCTTTCTCTCTTTTTTCTTGTCGGGCCCGACAGTCAGGGTAGTTTGCTCCCTGTTCGAGGGGTTTCCCCTCTTAGTTTCTCTTGGACGTCCTGGGAGCACCACTCTTCGGAGGTCTTCGTCTTCTCTGGGTTCCCTGAGGTACCGAGTTTGCTCCCCTGCCTGGGTGTGTTGAGGTTTGCAGAGGGAGGTTGTACCGGGTCTTGGACCGGTACAGTTTCGTTTTTTTTTTTTTTGGCGTCTGCCAGGCTGCCTGAGATTCGTTTTTGCCCTGCGTTTCGCGTAGTTGGTAGCCGTTGGCCCAGTTCCGTTTCGTTCCGTGTTCCAGCAGCTTCGGTCAAGTTGGCCTGTCTGTTCACTTGTTCTTTGCAGCGTCGTCAAGTGATGGTTGCCGGCTGAAAGGTTCCCAAAACGTAAGTGTTCTTTTGTAATTTCTAATATTTAATCACCCTTTTGGTGAAAAAACTTTTGTTTCATTGAAAATATTAATCGGGCTTAGTTGTGTTTTCAGGGTTTTGTTAAATTTATATTCTTTGTCTAGATGTGTTAACCTAGGTTTGACCCATGTGCTCCATGTTAATTTTTACCTTTAATTACCGTTAATGCTTTTATATCTGCCTTTATTGTCAATAGTAGTTCTGTATAATGTTTTATTGAGCCTTTTTACAGTTGTAGTTAACGATTTACCATATTTTTTGTTCTTTGCCAATAACCTAGCCTAGCTGTACACTTTGATTTTCATGTTATAACCTATTGCTCATGTATCCATAGCCTCGTATTCAGTTTGTCATTTTTTAAGTCCATATACGTAATTAATTCTTTTATAATTTGTTAATTTGTAATTTGTCTTAAATCTGAGTTTCCAACGTAATTGTTCATAACCTAAAAAAATAGATCTTTTATATTTTCTAGTGTGCGTTAATCATGTACAATGTTGTCTGTTCCTGTTTTGTTTTGCCATGTCATGTATTAGGGGTTATGTATAGTATTTTTGGTGGTGATGGCTGGACTGTTTTTAATTGCTGTGTTTGGACTTTCAGTCCAGGGTCCTCGAGTAGGACGCTTCTACCCTCGGCCTGCCGTCCGGGGATTTTCTACCATCTGCGCTGCCAGCCTGGCCTGAGGACCATGTATAGAGGCCATTGGTGACCCTGCTGCCCCAGCTACATCTTTGGGTATGAGTCTTCTGTCCTCAGGTCAGTGCTTTCCATTTATTTTCCCGGCGGCTGAGCTGGGGGTCTCTAACAGTGAAATTAAAAAAAAAAAAAAGGAAGAAAAAAAAAAGTTTGTGGAACTGTATGTGGCCTAGGCCTAAAAACTCGAACAGTGATTTTAGGAAACACAGCCATGGGGGACATTGTTATGGATATTGAAAATTTAAGAAAAAAAGAAGGGTTTTTAAAATATAAAATAAAAAAAAATTGTGTTAATATTTATTGTTGTTAATCTTTAGTTTATTTTATTGTTATAGTTATTCAAATTTTTATATTTTGTTAGGCCCTACTGTTAAACTATAGTATTCTTTATTTATATGTTTAGGCCTAGTGATTTAGTTATTTATTTTATTTATTTCGTGTTTTGGTATTATTGATGTCAGGGGATAATAGATGTCTTGAAGTGACTTTTTACTACGGTACCGTGTTATCTTTTCTTTTAAATTGTTTAATTTTTAAACTCACCAAAAGGGGATTATTGTGCTTTTAGATAAATTCTATTCGGAGCTGCCCAGGGAATCCGGCTTACTCCCTGGCCTCGGTGGAATCAAGGGATGTGGGCCAAATTGCCGGCTTAATTGGGGTTATCAAAATTTTTATAAATTTTCTTTTCACTTTTATTTGTTTCTTTAATAATTTGTCTTACGTTTTGGGTGTCTCCGGCCAAAACTGCAGATAGGCCATACACCCTGTAGTTGGTAATTGTTCACTTTGGTATTTGTAGAGTTTGTGGTATTTGTAGCGTTTGTTATTATTGTGTGTTAATTTGTTAATGTTAGTTATCTTGTTATTGATTTAAGTGCTAATTCTATTGTGGCCTTCTGCCGTTTTGATTAATTAATTATTTTGATTTTGGTAATAAATTAGTTTTGCTCAGCTGCCGAGTGTTATTTTGACCCTCCAACTGCCACCCGTGATCCCATCGCTCGACTTGTTTTGAGCCATCCCCCGGTTGGCACGCTTACCAGCTTTGGTGGGGGGATGGGTCTCAGTGGTCAATCAAAAGTCTTGTATGTAGAGTGTGGTTAGTCTAGTATATTAAGTAGGTAGGTGGTCAGTCAGATGTCTTATGTGTTGGGCAGGTGAGTGGCCTATCAAGAGAACTGTGTTTGTTGAGTAGGTGAGTGGTGGTCAATCATGGGTATTACGTATTGGATAGGCAGGAGGTAATAAGAAATAATGTTTTTAGTAAGTGGGCAATCTAAGTGCGTTGGGTAGGTGGTAAGTCTTGTATGTAAAGTAGGTTGTCTGTCAATAATATTATGTGTTGGGAGGGTAGTTGGTCTGTAAAGATAACTGTGTGTAGGGTAAGTGAGTAGGAGAGTCTTACTAATGGATAGGTAGGGTTATGGAGCTTGGTAGGTGTCTTGTACATGTGTGTTGGATAGGTGGAATGACAACTAAAGCCTTATGTAGATTGTCTATTAGGTGATAAGTCTTGTACGTTAAGTAGGTAGTCTGTCAAATTTATTATGTGTCGGTATGGTATGTGGTATATAAAGATGACTGTGTGTAGGGTAAGTGGGTAGGAGAGTCTTACTACTGGATAGGAAGGGTATTATTAGTGTTTGGTAGGTAGTTTGTACATGTCTTATGTGTTGGGGAGGTGAGTGGCCTATCGAGAGTACTGTGTGTAGGGTAGGTAGATGGTCAATCAAAAGTCTTGTATGTACGGTGTGTGGTTTGTTTATCATGATTTTTGTATCTTTGATCGATGGTCCTTCAAAAGTCTTATGCTTTGGGAAGGTGGAGTGTCAATCGACAGTTGTGTTTGTTAAGTTGATGTGTGATCAAACAAGTGTTTTGTATGTATTGAGTAGGTAGATGGTTGATGTAGTGTGGTTAGTCTAGTATATTGGGTGGGTAGGTGGTCAAATGTATTATGTGTCGAGAGGGGTGAGTGGTCTGTCCAGAGGACTATGTGTAGAGTGTGGTTAGTCTAGTATATTAGGTGGGTAGATGGTCAGTCAGATGTGTTATGTGTTGGGAAGGTGTGTGGCCTATCGAGGGTACTGTGTGTGTTGGGTAGGTAGTCAAGGTGTTGTATGTAAGGTGTGGTTAGTCTAGTATATTAGGTGGGTAGGTGGTCAGTCGGATGTGTTATGTATTGGGAAGGTGTGTGGCCTATCGAGGGTACTGTGTGTGTTGGGTAGGTAGGTGGTCAATCAAAGGTCTTGTATGTAAGGTGTGGTTAGTCTAGTATATTAGGTGGGTAGGTGGTCAGTCGGATGTGTTATGTGTTGGGAAGGTGTGTGGCCTATCGAGAGTACTGTGTGTAGGGTAGGTAGATGGTCAATCAAAGGTCTTGTATGTAAGGTGTGGTTAGTCTAGTATATTAGGTGGGTAGATGGTCAGTCAGATGTCTTATGTTTTGTGAATGTAGCTGATCTATAAAGATAACTGAGTGTTTTGTATGTGGGTTGTCAATCAAGTACACTACTGGATAGGTAGGTGTATTAAGAATCATTGTGCTTGGTAGGATGTGTGTTGAATAGGTAGATGGACAATCAAAGGTCAAATGCAATGGAGTTTATTTATAAGTTAGGTGATATATCAGAGGTACAGTGTGTTTACTAGGTGGGAGGTTAGTCAAAAATCTTGCATTTAGAGTTTGTGTGTGTGTGGACTGATATGTTTTGTATGATTGTGTGTGTGTGTGTGTGTGTGTGTGTGTGTGTGTGTGTGTGTGTGTGTGTGTGTGTGTGTGTGTGTGTGTGTGTGTGTGTGTGTGTGTGTGTGTGTGTGTGTGTGTGTGTGTGTGTGTGTGTGTGTGTGTGTGTGTGTGTGTGTGTGTGTGTGTGTGTGTGTGTGTGTGTGTGTGTGTGTGTGTGTGTGTGTGTGTGTGTGTGTGTGTGTGTGTGTGTGTGTGTGTGTGTGTGTGTGTGTGTGTGTGTGTGTGTGTGTGTGTGTGTGTGTGTGTGTGTGTGTGTGTGTGTGTGTGTGTGTGTGTGTGTGTGTGTGTGTGTGTGTGTGTGTGTGTGTGTGTGTGTGTGTGTGTGTGTGTGTGTGTGTGTGTGTGTGTGTGTGTGTGTGTGTGTGTGTGTGTGTGTGTGTGTGTGTGTGTGTGTGTGTGTGTGTGTGTGTGTGTGTGTGTGTGTGTGTGTGTGTGTGTGTGTGTGTGTGTGTGTGTGTGTGTGTGTGTGTGTGTGTGTGTGTGTGTGTGTGTGTGTGTGTGTGTGTGTGTGTGTGTGTGTGTGTGTGTGTGTGTGTGTGTGTGTGTGTGTGTGTGTGTGTGTGTGTGTGTGTGTGTGTGTGTGTGTGTGTGTGTGTGTGTGTGTGTGTGTGTGTGTGTGTGTGTGTGTGTGTGTGTGTGTGTGTGTGTGTGTGTGTGTGTGTGTGTGTGTGTGTGTGTGTGTGTGTGTGTGTGTGTGTGTGTGTGTGTGTGTGTGTGTGTGTGTGTGTGTGTGTGTGTGTGTGTGTGTGTGTGTGTGTGTGCGTGTGCGCGTGCGCGTGTGGTATGTTGTATTTTAATTATGTGATCTTTCAATAGTCTCATGTGTTGGGAAGGTTAGTGGTCTATAAAGTTAAATGTGTGTTGTATAAATGGTTGGTCAATGTCAATGTGTTGAATTAAGGTCTCATTTATTGATTAGTTGTGTGATCTATCAAGAATGCAGTTTATTAAGTAGGTGGTGGTCAGTATTGTGTTCAAATGTGTTGGGAAAGTAGGGGTCTATAAAGAGAACTGTGCATTGGGTAAGTGGGTAGGAGAGTCTTACTCCTGGATATGTAGGGTCATGGTGTTTGATAGGTAGTTTGTATATGTATGTTGGATGGAAATTAAATGAAAACTACTTTATGGTTACTTTATAAGGCGAAGTTTGGGCTATAAAGCCCTCTCTGCCACTTAATTTCATAGAATAGCTGGGTGAAAAAACAAAGGTTTTATGTAATGGATAGGTAGGTGATCTGTCAAGGGTGCAGTGTGTTCAGTAAGTAGGTTCTCCATGTGTTTGGGTCTTTGGGAGTGGTGTATATACATTTTCTGATCGAGTATATTATAGTCAAAAGAAACCAAACTTTCTTACTGTTAATACCAAAGTTTCTACAATAGACACATTTCAACTGACTATTCGTTTATTTGTTTAATATGCAAAGAATCAATAGCACCAGGTTTTGTTAAAATCAAGCTTAAAATGTGAACATTATAGAGAATTTATTCCTATTGGCTACTTACACTTTGCCAACTGTTTGTAGTCAACTAAATAGCTATATAGGTTAAACAATTAATTTACAAGTGTTACATCAGTTTTGTACGTTGTTTTCAGCTCAAACTAAGTTTATAAAGGTTCCATAAGAGTATTTTAAAGGAATTTTTAATGTTTAGGACAAATATCGTTGTTATGACACTGAATTTTAATGCTTTTAGGGAATTATTACATATTTTGTACACAAATATCCCTATTTATGGACATTTTAACTAAATTTTAAGGGGTTGGAGACTACTATGTTGGTAGTTCTTGCTTGATCTGAGACATTTTCCAACAATTATATTTTTATGTAAAGTTTTCTGAAATTTGTATGTATTTTTAATTTTTTTCTTACTTTTGGACAGAATTTACTCTTCTGTTAGAATGTTTTTTAAACTGACAGTTTGTTTGAAATAAAATCAATACTATGTGGTTTGGGTTCCATGTCATAGTTTCTCTGACTGTTGTGTTGATAATAGATGATATATCAAAGGGTCCAGCAGCCTTAGTTAGTAACAAAGACTACACTCGTTCATCTACACTCATTGAAGACCCATACCTCTACGATTAACGTCTCAAATACAGTAAATAATGTTTAGAGAATAATACTAAGGGGTATATAAAGTGTGAGGAATCACCTTGTGTTTGAGATTATTACACTTAATTTATCATATGTTTGTGGATATAATAATTGTTATTTGTAAGTTTAGGTTGGTTAAAATACAATAATTCGGTAGACTAAAGTTAGGATGGCTCTTGACATGTATACGTTTTAAAGGTATTATTGGTAATATAGTTCATTTATAGTCAATGGACGTATGTAGAGTTATTCTTGTAAAGGGGAACTGACTACTTTAACTTGTTAAAAGTACGCTCGAACATTATATGGTTTGCAATTTTAGTTGTTATTAATTTTTATGTTTGAAGTGTATGGATTAGTGTTTTTCTGTTTCAAAGTTTATGTTTGAGTTATGGGTGAGTTTTAGTTATGTCATCCAGTGGAGTACTGTTTTAATAAATGATCAGAAGGAAGTATATACAATGTTAATTAAGTGTTCGATATTATTAAAAGAGATTGTGCAAATAAAAGACAACGTACGGGATGTAAAATATTGCTTGTGGTAATGGAAGTGGTTTCGATAAGAAAAGTGCGCGAGAACTATTGGACTGCCAGTGCACCGAGCAGAGGCAGTAAGTGAGATACGGTTTGTGAAATTGTAGTGAATTAGTCCTTGAGTGTCGCTATAGTACAAAGGAAGGAATTTTTGAGGAAAGGAAGTGAGGCTAGGTGTGCTAGTTTCGTTATGTAGGGGGACTGATGAGTTCTGGATAGGAACGTGGATAGGAAGTGAGGTAAGGGGGAGTCTACAGAATTTATAATAAAAGTGACTGAAAGTAAGTAATGTAACCTAGTTAACATGTACACACACGCAAACGTGGGTGAAAATAGGAAATTGTTATAGTACATGATGATAGTTAATGAAAGAAAACATATTATACTAAGATGTGAAGCTTGTGACCAATAACGGAAGCGGATTTGATAAAGCCCGGCCAGTAGTAGACTTTGTAAGTACAGTTAAAATAATTTGGGTTGGATAGTCCGAAGATGGGTAGGCATGAGGGCTCCTAGGTAAGAGCGCATGTTATATAAGAAAGCTAGGTTAACAGTGTATTTATTAAAAAGTTGAGAAAAATTAAAAAAATTATTAAATAGGTAGGCTAACAGTGTATTACAAATTATAAACAGATAAAATAAAAAGAATTGTCCCTTCATTTTTGTATAAATAATTAATTAAAAACGTGTATTGCAGGTAGCGCCTTCATTTTTAAACATATAATTAATTAAAAGGTGTATTGCGGGTAGCGTCTTCGTTTTTTAAACATATATTTAATTAAAAGGTGTAATGGTAAGAGCGCACGTTAACAGTGTATTTATTAAACATTCAGAACAATTAAATTCAAAATTTATTTAAATAGGTAGGCTAACAGTACGTGTGAGAAAGATTACTTGTGGTAGGTAGGGAGGGAGTAGAGCGCGGCACACATTGGCGCATGCCCGTCAAGGGTAACCTTGAGTGTTGCGACAGGAAAACCAGTCTGACGCCTGGAGTCCTATACCCGAGTTTCGCAGCCGCTGTATGAGTGGTGACGTAACGCGCTTGTCCACCGAGCACAAGTCCCCGCGCATGCGCGCTCGACCAGCAGACGACGCGTGCATCGTACGAAGGTAGCCACAGAGGAATACCCAAAAGCATTTTATATAGTGTAAAGACCGCCATCTTTTTACATTTTATATAGTATAACGGGGAAAAGGATAGGAGTGTATTTTATATAGTATAACAAGGTTAACAGTGAATTTTATATAGTATAACATGGAAAAAGTTAGGTTAAGACTGAATTTTATATAGTATAACAAGGTTAACAGTGAATTTTATATAGTATAACACGAAAAAAGTTAGTGTATTTTATATAGTATAACAAGGTAAACATTGAATTTTATATAGTATAACACGGAAAAAGTTAGGTTAACAGCGAATTTTATATAGTATGATGTGGGAATTTGGAGGGAAATTTAGGAATTTGAGGGAAATTTAGGGAGGGAATTTTCCCACGGTGGGTTGGTAATATTAATTAATTAAAAGGTAGCGCCTTCATTTTCCGTGATACTACAGATGCCTGGATCTCGCTCCCGACCATTTTGTCTACTATGTTCTATTAATGAAAAAGTACATACAATTTTTTAAAACAACTTCCAAATAATTGTATAGCTTGTCTTTGTAGATTTGCTGTAACTGTTTGATATGTATGTGTAACTGTTCTATTTGATAATTCAATTAAAAAGCAAGTTTATAGCTGGCTAAGCAATATTCAGTCAACAACGGTATACACAAACAACGTGCCACGTTGTAGCTGAGCAAAACTGATTTTAATAAGCAGCTTAGTAATGGCAACTGCTTTCAGCTAAGCTGCCTCTTTCAAACAGCAATTTTGCTCATGTCTACTTTGAGCTTGGGTTAGAGATAGCACTGGTTCGAATCTGGCCTAGACTGGAAGATTTATCAGTACAGTAATATTCACCTTCTACTGTACTGGTTCGCCCCATTACTCTATCTGAATAAGTTCCTCGCTCAGATCAAAAGTCTATGAGAAATGGACAAATTAAGGTTAAGAGGGAGGCCGGTCTCTCCTTTGTACTAAAAAAAACTCGTTTGGCCACAGGCAAACCATGTGAGTGGCACAGGGGTAAAATCGATATATGGTCACATCGGGAATCGAACCCGGGCCTGCTGCGTGGCAAGCCACCACCATAGCCTTTTGGTTACGGCCACCCCAGGAAAACCACTGTAAGTGTAATGCGACCAAATAGTGTAGATTTAAAGGCAAACGACTGTTTAAGATCATAAGGCCTCTTACTAGCTAAGTGGTCAGCACTTCTGCTTCATACACAGAGATGTCCCCTTAAAATTTGCTTGAGGGGTTTGGACAATTGCCCCTAAACAACGTTTGTATAGTAAGTTAAAATATCACTAGTATAAACAGACTAATCTTTTAAAAACATACTAATTTTTAGATGACAATAGTCTATTTCTTTTCAGTTTAATTTATTTATGAGATAATAAAGAAGAAAACAAAATCGTGTATTAATAACTTAATTAGACCAGATTAAAGTTTACTTAAAGTCAACGCTGTAAAATGTAAAGTGTAAAATGTAAAGTGTAAAAAATAACACTGTACGTGTATGGGTGGGTGGATGGGTCAATAACACTGTACGTGTGTGGGTGGGCGGGTGGGTCAATGCCACTGTACGTGTACATAAAAACACCTGCAAGTGATTTTACGTAAGTAAGTGCGTTGAAACGGGTTCGTTGAAAATATGTTATGTTTTAAAATTACTTTTTTTCCTGTTAGTTTTATTGAAAATGTGTATTGTAAAAATGTCACCTGGTAAAATAAGACTTTCTTACACTTTTTTCCATATATTCGTTAAAAACCGAGCTCGTTTGTTGTGTCTGAGCTCATTGTCGATGCTGTTTTATCTCATAGAAAAATCAGCTAAGTTTTTATTGTTTTTGGTTAATGCATTTCTTGATTAGATAATACTTTCTGAGAAAAGTCGCTTTAAAATAAAAAAAAAACACTCTTATCAAATATTGTTTTAATTTATTTAAAATTCATTCTTTGCCGGTGCAGTAAAATAACAATGGAGATCTTAAAATTATTTTAAGATCATACGTAAAATATTTTTCACGTGACCAAAGAGTAATTTTTTCATAAAATCTACTTTATAATACATATGAATGGGAAGCGTGTGAATAAGACGCATCATCTTGGACTTGATGAAAATCGCCGTTTCATCATTTATGGTTTTGATATTTTCAAGAAATAGTTTTTGTATTTTCTTTTATTTACCTATTCTTAAGACGCCGATCGTCATGATATAGGCGAATATGGATCTCGAATGAGTGTGATAAGTGTATATTAACAAGTGTAGTCATTGTTACTATCTCAGTTCGACTTAGCTCAGAGAGGGCTATTTATTAATAGCCCAATAGCCAGGGCAACTATGGGACCTACAGCTTTACGTGGAATCCGAACCACGTAGTGTTGGGTCTGATTTTCACCTAACTGACAAGTCTGACACTCAGTTCTCTCCCCTACCCAACATCTGAACCTTGACTACCATCCAACATGGACACCCCAGACCTCTCTAGTTGTGTTCACGTCGATGGCAACGCCGTGTCGGTATTAAGAGGACCAAGGATGGAACCTACCGCCTACAATCTCCCAAACACTTTGTCCCCAAGTAGCTTAAATATCTTGTACAACATAAATTAAACATGTGACTGATTTAAATGCTTGATTAAATTTTGAAGTTATGAACAAATTATAAACTGCATTTATGAAAGTGAACCAATCTTCAAAATGTTTTATTAAAAAGATTTATACGGGGTGGGGAAAGTCCCGAACGGCCTTAATAATGTCCGAACGATTACAGGTAAAGAAATAAAACTTAGTACATCATAACTACACCTATAAATATATTTATGGGTGTATAAAGTAGCATCTTTATACAGTATATCTATATAAAGTAGGCCATCCCCTTAACAGTTTTTTTTCAAGTTCAGGGGGATGGCCCGTAAGGAGTCAGAAGGAAATCTTAAACGAGAGCATAGGTCGAATATTACATCAAATTAAAGGTCTTTATTAGTAGAGTTTAACGCCACAAATCCCATCTCTATAGGGTTACCCTATCATGAATTAGATAAATTTGAAAATTTAAATTGTTAGCATTCTAAGTGCTCTGTTTTCTGATAGAGTGGTCCCTCAGAGATGCAGTTTGTGGCATTCAAATCAGTAACATATGACCTTTAAAGTGTAGCATTAGGTCAATATTCAATGGAAAAAATTATGCTCCTTCAGTTATGAAAACCATCAATATTTCTTTAAGAATCATAAGTCAAGTAACACATAATTTTAAAGTTCGTATGTTAATGATTTGAATGCCACAAACTGCATCTCTGAGATACCACTCTATCAGAAAATAGAGGAATTTGAATATTAAAAGTTTAAATTTCCAAGTTTCTCTAATTCCTGATAGGGTGACTCCATATAGTTAAGGGTTTGTGGCATTCAGTTTGTTAAAGTATACCCTTTAAAATGATGTATCACAAGCCATAGGCTTTAATTAAGAATATTGATGATACCCTCGATAGGACGTCTCCTATTAGCGTGAGATGATTACCAATTATACCGTAATGTTGCTACCTAATACTTAAATATATTGTAAAAGACTCTAATTTCCATCTTATTTATTAAAAAAAAAAAAAAAAAAAAAAAAAAAAAAAAAAAACAAGGATGGTGTGAGACTTTTTTGCCACCCTGTATATTGAACTAACAAACTTGATTTTCAAACATACGTGCAGTTTTGATAAAACATTTATAATTGCAGTTTTTCAATAAGTATTTGAACAACCGATGACACAGTTTAACAGCTGTTCGTAGTCACAATAATATTGATTGGTTCGTCGTTGTAGTCTTGTTGTGCATTTGACATGTACATTTGTGGGGTGCGTGACGTCATCTGTGGATATGGAAATATCCCGTGTAATCCATTTTCATTTGACCCTTGTTGCTGTAATATTTACAGTCATTCCTCTTCGTGTACATGCCTTCACTGCACAACATTTATACGTTTACTCCAATATGAACTACACTGAGTATTCTCTAATATAAGTTTGCTCATATCTCATGACCGACTAACATTAATTAAGATTGAGTTATCTTGACAATATTTGTTGATTGAACAGTTATAATTATGTAAAGTAAGTTAGATTGTGTATTACTAATTTTACACCTTACAATCACAAGCTTAAGGTCTAAGATATTTTGTACATTTTAAATGTTAGGTCTTTATATTTAAAGTGTCATTTGTCATATAATTAGGAATATTAGCCAGTAAAATCACAACAAGTGGACTTAACCTGGCAGGTACTTATTTGACTGGCTGAGTAAAAAATTCAAACTAAAAATGATAATATGATAAAATGCATCAAAAGATTAAAAATAAAATTTCAAAAATCTATACGTTATACGTTTTTTATAAACATTTCAAATTATTAAGTCAGCATTTTAAATTTGTTTGAAAAATATTAAACTTGTTAAATAACTGTTTAAACTACACGAACATCTATTATTACTTTCTATTCGTAAATCATCTATGAAAACATTCTAAATCCATGTGAAAAATAAATAAAATTACTTTGACCTAACTCTTAGACGAGGATAGAAGTAGTCATTTTTTATGCGGTGGCATTTTTAAATCAAAACAACTTTTCTAGATAAAAATAATTATTACTCTACATAAAAATAACAATTAAGACTGATGCAATTATGAGATATTTGAAATAAAACCAGAGCTTACTTATATGTATAAATTCGTTATTCGTTGAGATATGGGCGAATATTGGAGACGAATTGCTGTAATGAGTGTAGATGAACGAGTGTAGCAATTAATTGTTATTAAGGTTGACTGACCCTTAGAAATAACTTTTTTTATAGCCCAATAGCCAGGGCAACTAAGGTACTTTCAGCTTTGGGTGAAATCCGAAATAAGTTTATTGATCTGACTTTCAGCTAACTGACAAGCTCAATCCTCAGTTCTTCTCTACACAACACCTTAACCTTGTCTACCATCCAACATGGACACCCCAAACTTCTCTAGTAGTGTCCACATTGATGGAAACTTTTTAGGGGATGCCATCAGTATTCAGAGGACCGAACATAAAACTTACCACCTACAATCTCCACAACACCGAGTCCCCAAATAGCTGTTTTACAATATTACACCTCATAGCCAACATACATATATTTTTATTTGTATCTCGAATTAAGTGTCCTATCAAATAAGTACATACACAGCAACAATTTAAAAACATAATAATTAACTTCTTTAATAAGGTGTAAGAACCTGATACTGTATTAAGTTTAAATTAGAATAAACTTTTTGTTAAATATATTCCTTTATCCTTTCTGTAAAATTCAACTGAAAAATAAACGTATTTTAAGGTCGAGAGAAAACCACGTAATTAATTCACACTTTCCCTTGTTGACGTAAACAAACTCAATTTTTAAGAAAAGTGGGCTGTATACAAATTGAGACAAAAATAATGACATTTTCCATACAATCAATCTCTTTATGAATAAATATAGCTTGTTAGTTTAAAAACTGTTTAAAAATATATCGTTATTTAATAATTATATATAGTTTTTTTATTCTCCTCTTTGTTTATAAAGTTATATAGTTTTTGGATTAAATACCTTTTTATAAGTTGTCATTCATAAATAAATAACAAAAATGGTTCTGATTAAACTAACATAAAAACAGTTTACTGTCTCTTAACTAAGACAAATTAAAAATAAGTTAATTTAATTTGCCTACACAAAAAGATGCAGGAGGATTGTAAGTAAATATTATATTAAATGGGCCAAGGGAAATATGATTGGTAAATAAATAAACAAAGAAATATTTAAATAAGTGAAATAGCTTTGAAAGTATTCAATTTTCATATGATTTTAAAATAATATTTTTGAACTCATGTTTTCTTATTTATTTATTTGTTTTGTACTGTGTTACGTCTGCTTTAAATACCTCTTGTTAAAATTCCAGCAATTTATTATCTGATATTTCTCTAGTTTTTTGTTCCTAGTTCTTAGATAGTTTTGATGCGAATAATCCTTATTGTCTTTTCTGTTTGAAATAAGTTTATTTTTACAACAAGAAAAAGTGTTAAAAATAAAATTAAAAAAGTCCCTGATGGTTTTGGTAACCAATGTTTATTTATTTATTATTTTTTTTTATAGGAAGGAAGATGATATTGGTAAACAACAAACACTTTAATAATAACCTTAAAATGCATGTTGATTTTAATACTTTAAATTGTTATATTGAATATGATATGTTATTTTCAAAATATTTCAACATGTTATGTAAGGGATTTGTTGTAAAACTAAAAATTTAAATCACATGAAAATAATTTCAAAGCCATTTAACCTTTTTATTCATTATTCATTTCTAAGACGCCAATCTTAGAGATATGGACGAATATGAGGGGTAAATGAGTGTGGACAGATGAGTGTAGTCATTGTTGTTATCTGAGTTCAACTTAGCTCAGAAAGTAATATTTATTAATAGCCCAATATCCAGGGCAACTATGGGACGTACAGCTTTACGTCGAATCCGAACCACATGGTGTTGGTCAGATTTTACGCTAACTGATAAGTTTGACACTCAGTTCTTTTCCGTACACAATATCTGAACCTTGACTACCATCCAACATGACTTCTCTAGTAGTGTCCACGACGATGACAACAATTGGTTTCGGTCTTAAGAGGACCGAGCATAGAACCTATCGCCTACAATCTCTCAAACACTTTGCCCCCAAGTAGCTGGGTTACAGCACTGCGCCACCAGTGCCGACTTTTTTATAAATAGTTTGAAACAAAGGGAAAAAATGGTACACGAAACATATTAACGTTTATCAGGAAACACAACCAAAGTAGTAGAGAAAAGAAAACAAAATTAAAAATATAGATATTTGCAGCAGATATTTTTTAATAATGTTATTTTCTTAAATGAACACTATTTGTAAAGTGACTAACCAAAATTTAACTCTTTTTTCTCCACTAGAATATGGGTTCATGAACTTTAAGTCCGTTCACTTGTTATTATTGTTAACTGAACCCTAGGTGTACATTCTAAACCTTAATATATCAAACCCCTTTTTAGAGTTTATCTATCGTAGTTATCGAAAAGTGTGATATTTGACAGTAATAATACCAATTTAAAAATTATATAACCATCAATGTGAAGCTCAAATAGTAAAACCAATCTTATAAACTGCCTTAACACTATACATAATATTTTTTTCTTGTACTTTTTATTAATTCAACCTTGGATGTAACTGTAAGGAAATTAAAACAATTATTTAAGAGTATGTTTAATAAGAAGTAGTTATATTCAATTTGCTCTATTCCTTCACACATTTTAATACATGATGAACATAAAATGAAGTAAAACAATATATAAAAAGGATCTTTTCCGTTAATTCACTTCCATAACCATAACTTAGGTTAACCTAACATAACCAAAACAAACTTAACATATAATAACCTAACACAACCTAACCTAACATAAATAAACCTAACCAAACATAACATAACCTAATCTAACCTAACCTAACATAACATAACTAAACCTAACCTAACCAAACCAAACATAACATAACCTAACATAACTAAACCTAACCTAACCTAACCTAACCAAACCAAACATAACATAACCTAACCAAAGTAGTGGTAGTGAATTAACGAAAAAGGTCCTATAAAAAACATGTTGAAATGTCCTTTATTAAAAGATATTAATCAATTAATATTGCAGGTACTAAGACTATTGTTTTATTTTTTCACTATATATAGTCATTTTTACAGTATTTAGTCTAAACCACGCTTTTATTTTGGACGCTCAGTGATCCAACAAATGAACAAAAACTGTTATTTGAAAAAAGTGCTAAAGAGCTAGGGGATTTGAAAAAGGAGCGAAATAGTGAAAAAGAATAGCAATTTAAAGAAATGATTGAAGATTAATGTTAATGAATTCTGTTTTATTCTAATTGCATAAATTGTTAGTAATGTTTGACTTTATATGCTGCGTTTCTTTAAATTATAATCAAGTTTTGGTAAAACTAATGTATCAAGAAGTTTTGTTTGTTACAATATACTGTCTGTGTTATGAAACTGCATGTATAAAAAGAAAGAAAAAAACGCGGAGTCTTTTTTGGAATGTCCTCGCGTAAAGTAAGGATTATCTACCAAGTCTAGAACTACCTTTTACAATTTAACTTTTACAGTATAATATATTGGTCACGTGGTTTTGACCTACAACAAAATAATAAGCGTCATTATTTAATTATAAATCGGCGTCTACTGGTATTTAGGTTAGGTTAAGTTGTAAGCATTTCCACCCTGGGTTGTTAGGTTAGGTGTGCCTAGGTTAAGTTAGGTTAGGATCAAATAAATACAATTAACGTGTTACTTTAATATACAGGCTGGAAAAAATATAGAAACGCTTTCACAACTGTTGTATGACTTCACTTGTAAAAGTGAAATCTTGTACATGATCATGGTTACAGCGAACATAATTTTTGACGCCATTAGCGACATTTCATCTTTTCAGGGGAATGGCCCATGAGAAGTTGAACGTAAATTTTCAACGTAATCCTAGGTCGAATTTGGTATCAAATAAAATCTTTGTTTAAGAGAAATTTGTTGCCGTAAACCGGACTTCGAAAGATTCATCCTTTCCAGAGTAGCGGTCAATTTAATCTCAGAGTAACTAATTTGAACAATATTATTTCTCCGCCTTTTAACGGTTTTAAGTAAATTATTCTAATGAAAAACTTAATTTATGCAACACAATTATTTAAAAAAAATCAAAATATCAAACTATCTATGGAAAAAAATAACGTTGTTATGAAAGCGTTTGTATATTTTTTTCTACCTTGTATATGTGAACTTTCTACGTTGTTGGACGATTAACAATTGTGAAACAAATAAGGGATATTCCGAAAAAATAATGAAAAAAAAAACGAGTAAGATTAGCACTGATTTTAATATGTTCTTTAAATATTATAAAACTGCTGAGAAACAAACAAAAAGCACCGAAAATGTTAACAATACAGAATATTTCATCTTTGTCATAAATAATTATTATTCCATGCAAGTCCCAGAATGTTCAAAACAAAACCAAATGCACAAGCAATTTTTCGACATTGCTCTACCAAATATACGTACATAAGGTGATTCAAAATAGTAAAAACGTTTTATGGATATTACATACTTTTCAGTTGGTTGGATAAAAAGTAGATATTACTTTATTGTGCTCCAGTGTTTGTGGTGTGTCGATTTAACTCGAGTGTAAGTGATATACCCTTAGTTAAAATCTATAGTAAGGTTAATTAAGGGTGAGGTTTACTTAACGCTACCAAGGAAACCCTTAGATTAGGACGAGTATGTTATCAGTAATTAACATTAACCTAGATAAATTAATTGAATTTTCACATATAGTTAATGGTTTTAGACCTTTATTTGAATAAGTTGGTTGAATTTTAATCGTGTTTGGTATCATAGATTGAAAGTTCATAACATTTAACAATTTTATGGTAATGATAATGTATTCTTAAACTTTCCACTCGTTTGATTTCTTAAATAAAACTCCTTTTCAATGTTTGTCCTTTTCAAAAATTGCTAAACAATTACTGTTTTTGCAGTCACTCTATTCATTCTTTCATATTATTCCACTCTTTCCCGCTCAGTGAACTAACTGTGAGGTGTCCCAGTTGTATGACGGGAACTGTAGAATGCGTGTTTGGTCTATGAAGTGTTTAGACGAGTTTAATTCCTTCAGCAATTAGGCACTTTTCATCGCACTTGGTAATTTTTTTACGAATCGAACTCCTGCTTGATAAAGCTAAAGCGCTCGTGAACGGCCGTCCTGTACCTCCCGGTTCGATCACTACCTTTAGTCTCATATGAGTTATATGGCAACCTCTTATAGTTCCGCATTTAAAAAAGACATGTTTCCAAAAATGTAGAGGCAAGGAAATGCCAGCAGTCTGTAATAAAAAAGAATAATGACTTATTTTTAGAAGATTCAACAAAAATTCATAATTTTATAGTTGTAAAGGAATCAAAATCTGTTAAAAAGTAAGTTTTATTTAGTAATAAGCATTTAGAAACATTTTTTTTTTCATTTTCAGACAAGAAAAAACTAAATTTGTTACTGTTCTATGAAGAACCTTTTTTCGAAAGACATTACATATTAAAAGTTGCTTATCACTGAAGTTTTTTATTTCTGTACAACTACAATTGCATACGTAATATGCCACCCAAATACAATTAGGTTATGTTATGTTAGGGTAGGTAGGTCCGTACTTAGATAGGTGGGTACAAATTGAAACAAAAAGTAAGGTTAATTGATTGTGATAATCATTTCCTTAAAAATTGTAAACGTTTAAATATCTTTCCTAAATTTATTAAAATTAACATACTTATAAAAAATATTACAGCTAACAAAGTACTGTATAGTGCTAAATTGAATTGGCTTAGTTTAGAAATTAAAAATCTTTACTCAAAGAAAGCTTCTATAGAAATTGAAGCTATGGAACAACATTTAAAAGTAACCAAATCTTTATTACCTGTTCATTACAATATTTTTGATGAACATTATGAAAACTTACTACAAAGTACTGAGTATAAATGTAATAAAAAAATTAAGAAACTCGAGAAGAAGTTGAATAAATTAAAAAGTCATAATGATGACACAAATCAAAACAACAATACTAATGTATTTCCAAATCAAGTTTTAGTTGAAAACCTATCTTCTGAATCATTCTCACAAAATGAAATATCTCTTTTGAATAAAGTTTAAATTTTAATTTTCGAGATAAAAATGATATTAAATCATTAGTAATAGATATTGAAACAAATATTCAACATTTAAATTCAAATCAAAAACAATGAATAGATCTGATATCTACTCAACAATCACCAAGGACACAAACAAAGAAGATAAACGTAATATTGTAAATGAAGAAAAGAAAAATATTGAAGTTTTAAAAAATCTACAAAGAAAAAATGTTTTCTATTTAAAATCAGATAAAAGCAACTCGATTGTAATCTTAGACAAAGAAGAATATTACATTAGAGTTGAAACTATGCTAAATAAGGGTCCCTATACACATTCTCTAAAAAACCCAATATCAAAATTTACAAATTCAACTTCTGGATGTTTAAAACAATGTAATATATTGATAAGTAATGAGCTTTACAAAAAACTTGTACCAAATCCCATACTTCCAAAATTATATTGTTTACCAAAAGTCCACAAACCTGGAAAAGAAATGAGACCTATTGTTGCCTCCATTAACTCTCCAACATATTTACTATCTAAATGGTTACAGAACAGGCTAGCAGAACTACCGCAATTCCCTTCATTCTCAGTAAAAAATAGATATGAAATTTTTACCAAAATTGAAGATGACGAATACTTAATATCATTTGATGTCACTTCATTATACCCCAATGTACCTATGAAAACAACCATCCTCCTCATTCAAGATTGGCTTCAAGCTTGTCATTTGACAAGTAAAGAAATTGAAGAATACATGCTACTTATTAATCTATGCATGAATCAAAACACTTTTAAGTTTAAAAACTTATTTTACTCCCAAATAGATGGAACAGCCATGGGAAATCCTCTTTCTTGCTTCATAGCAAACATATTCATGAGCCACTTTGAAAATTTAGTAAAAGAATCACTATCATACTTCCCTAGAATTTGGATTCGTTATGTTGACGACATTTTTGCAGTGTTAAACAAAAATGAAAACCTTCAAAATTTTATGAATCTGTTAAATTCATTTTACTTCAGCATAAAATTTACGCATGAAATTGAATATAATCATTCACTTTCATTTTTGGACTTATTAGTCATTAGAAACACAACTTCTAAAGAACTTGAATTTGATATATACCATAAACCCACGCATACTGATCGATACATAACAAATGACTTCAATCATTCACCAGCAAAAAAGAGAGCTGTATTCCATTATTTTTAGATTACTAAATACACCTTTAGATTACTCTTATTTTTAGATTACTAAATACACCTCTATCAGAAGAAAGATTCAAAAAAGAACTAAATTATATCAAACGTGTGGCAATTTTCAATGGATATGATACCAATTTAATAGATTGTATGTTAAAAAAAGCGAAAGAGAAACAAGAGAAAAAATCAAAAACAAAACTTATACCAATAAAAGAAAAAAAGTAATGTTTGGAATAGTATAACATGGACAAAATATTCAAATTCTATCAACAAAACATTTAAAAAAACACACAAATATAAATATTTCATATAAAACTAAAAATAATTTGAAAAATAAACTAAAAAATCCAAAAGATACTTATTTACTTATAAAGATACGCTACATAATTCCAGGAAAGTAAATACCATTAGGAACATTTGTTTTACAATAAGAAGGTTAAAAATCGTTCTTCAATACCATTAAGTATTACAGATAGAAAATAGGAAATAAATGTAATAATATCAATATCTATTGCAAAGGGATACAAGGCATCAATCATTGATGAAATTGGAAGAAGAATAAAAAAGAAAATAGAAAATAAAATTCGAAATGATAAACAAACATCGCTTAAAAAAGAAAAATCTGATAAAGAACAAAAGAAGTATGTATCCCTCCATTACAATGGACTGGTTACACAAAGAGTTGGTAATAGATTTAAGAAATTCAATTTATCAGTAGCTTTTAAGACTTTAATACTATGTCCAACATTAACCCACCCGCCCACCCATACACGCACAATGATAAAGACCCACCCGCCCACCCATACACGCACAGTGAGAGTGACCCACCCGCCCACCCATACACGCACAGTGATAGTGACCCACCCGCACACCCATACACGCACAGTGATAGTGACCCACCCGTCCACCCATACACGCACAGTGATATTACTTATCCTGACGAAAATAAATCAGGAATTTATGAAATAAACTGCAATGACTGTAACAGAAAATACATTGGCCAAACAAAAAGGAAAATTAAAAAAAGATTTCAAGAACATTTTTCACACATAAAATTTAATAGAGAAGAAAAATCTGCAATTGCCAATCACTGCATTAACACTGGCCACAGTATTACAAAAAACAATTTAAAATTATTAAAACATATAACAACACCAAAATATTTAAATGCATGGGAATCATGGTACATTAACAAAGTAAATTCTGAAAATGTATTAAACCAAGAAGATGGACCGATTCAAAATTCTATTTTACTTTCAAAAATATAAACAATTAATTTATATTCAATTTATAATACTTTCAAATTCATAATAAAACTACCATTTAGAATAATAATAATATATTTAGCCACAAAAGTTAAACATTTTAAAACATATGTTTATATAAGCTTATATTACTTTTATTTACTTTTTGTATACTTATTTGTGATGTGTCTGATGATGATAGCCTTGCTATCAAAAGGCCTCACTATTAAAGTTTTATATTGGTTTAAATTGTTTTATTTTTAAAAATTATAGTGTAGAACCTGTCACCATTGATTTTATACACAAATAGATTTCCCATGAAATGTTAAATGTTGAGTCTCATATTATCAGCTGTTTTTGTGGTCCATTGTGGATCGCTAGTGTAGTCCCATGTAAAATATGTAATACAGTTTAAACCAGCTGTGGTTGCGGGCCTCATTAACTAACAAAATTACTGGTACAAATATTCCTATTTGCTGGAATATCTATTGAAGGTGTATACCGTATAATCAAGGATATCGCCAACAATCTTCCCAACACGTTGTCCCCAAATAGCTGAGTTACATTACTGCACACTATTTGCGACTTTTATAATATTATAATTATAATCTCTTTACGTAAGAAGAGCCTGAAGAACAAAACAGTATAATAGTTTTATTTATATTAAATTTTGAGTAATCCAAATTCACAAAATCAATCATTCATATTCTACGCATTTTTAAATACTATCTTTACTTTGAAGAAATCGTACATTTCACTGGCCATGAAAACTTTAAAACTAATGGTACTATGTCTTAAGTGCATGTGGGATACTATAAAAAGAGTAATAACAATAAATGTTAAATATCAAATATTGCATGACTCATTTACTTTTTTGTTTTCAAAATACTCTGTATTTTTTAGTGAGATTGAATGCCAAAGTTTAGGACTTGTTGATAGAGCTACAGGTGGCATCAACAAACAAACTCATGTCCCACGAGGTTCTATTACGTTACACAGGAGGTCTCAGCTATTTTTATTCTACCAAGACACTGTATATAAAATGAAAAACTCGTCAGAAACAAAGATTCCAACTTTCGAAACGTAACACAAATGTAAACATATATAAAATACGCGATATTTTTACAGACGGAATGGGATTCTGCTATTATTATTATTTATAGCTGTAACTAATAGTTTATTACTCTTATTGTTTGTTTTAATTGACAATTTTAAAATTATTTGTATGTATAATTCAATCGGTGCGTAGATTTTATTAAATGTATGCACTACTGTCAGTGCAGAAATTATGTGCACCTGAGTTTGAAGGATGTTTGTAAGGAACTGAGAGGACCACGAAAAATCTAATATTACCGTTATTTTACTCGTTTAACTGTACGTTTTGACAAATGGATTTTATAATTTTATTACGTTTTAATAATTTTTATCCCAGTTGGAACAAAGTACTGGAATGTGAACTAGTTTTCACTGTACTTCATATTTTTACCGTTATTACTCAATAGTTAGTAAAAAAAAGTTCTTATACATTCACTGAAGATTGTTTCCTTGGCTTCTAGAAGTCGTAAAATTAATTACTTGGTCTTGTTGTAATCCCTTTGACATGCATAGTTGCAGGACATTACCTTCGTAAGTGTAAGTAAATTTGGTGATTTTAAATTTATTTAAATCAATATATATAAATTTATTTATATATATGAAAGAGTTGTATCGTAACTAAACATGTCATAAGGATTCCAACAAGACCAAGTTATTTAATTTACGATTTCTTGAAGCTATGAAGACAATATTTAAGGGAATTGATAAGAACTTTTTTTCTTTAAAATAAAAATTTAGAAAATGTATCAATCTTATAGGAAACATTCTTATCAACCAGGTAGTAAAATATAAATGCTCTATATTAACGGGTTTATTTAGCAATAACGGTGTAAATTTGATGTACAATGAAAAATAGTTCGTTTTCGTACTTTTTTGTTCCAGCTATGATAACAATTATTAAAACATTTAATAACATTTGAAAACGTATATGTCATAACGTACGATCAAAGGAGGAAAACAATGGTATTAGATTTTTCGTAGACTTCTTAGTTCCTTAGAAAACAACTTCTAACTCGGGTGTACATAATTTATGCGCCGACAGTAAATGTTCCAACTGACCTCCTTTCTTGACAAAGTTATTTTTTTTTCTAAACCACGTTTACCATCTTCAGACCTGAAGGAATCAAAAAAGAATGGAGAGCATACACACTCTTTGGTTTTGAAAGATAGACGATTTCTACAGAAGTCGATTGCTAAAATGTCTGTACTTTCATTTTTATGTTGAATATTTTTTACAATGATTTATTTGATTGCGATTTCTACGAACTCGTAATTAGCAAATAAAGAAAACATTTGTGTTTTTTATGGTCCAGCTGCATGAATGATGTTAAATTTAAGTTCAAAGGTGTAATGAAGGAGTCTTCCTTCAACTTAAAGATCCAACGTTGAAATTTATTGAAGGTTTTATGTTATTATGCCTTTTCACTCTCCACCCTCACAGCGATTGAAACTTCGCTGTTTGTAGGTAGGTCGCAAAACAACCGCGACCGAAACACTACTGCTCCAGTATGTTATAATCAAATTTAGAAAATAAATAACAACAAATACCATGGTTGAAATTTATTTTTAAATTGGCATCTCAGTTCCACATCATAAAATAATTGTAAAAATCAATAATCTCAAGGCTTAAAAATGTGACTGGTTGAATGTTAAAGTCGTTATGATTTTACAACAATTCATATAAAATATATATTATTTTGTAGGAAAAACACATAATCTAGAGAAAAATACTTTAAAAAAACGGGTCGATATTAGACTCAGTATTGGTAAATATTGAAGAAAAAAACACGGATTTGTTGGAAGTACCACACTTTGTTTATATTGACACTAATAGTTATAAACAGTGAGTAACGACAACACAAGTTAAGTGTTTACATTTTGGATTGTATAGAAAGTACTCTTTCACTATCCGTTAGAATGATCTTACGTTAAAATATAAGGTTTACGTTTTAGTTAACCAACGTAATTGTTAGTTCGATGATACAGGAATTGCAAAATACTGCTCAAACGTAGCCTAAATAAATTATACAACTATGAATTTACGTTCACAAAAATAAATCACGAGTGTAACCAATCTATTATATTCCAGATCTGTAAAGACATTTTAGTGTCCATGAACATTGTAGGAAAAATTAACATTTAATTATAGATATGTGTTTTAGAAAATATAGGCCTACTTGATTTCAACAAAATGTTAATTTATTTTGTTGGATAAGTGAATTAATTTGCAAATTAACTATACAACTTGAAACGAGAGATGTACAGTTAAATACACCCCTTTAAAAACACCAGCATTTCCTGTATCTTATGGTTATTATTTGATCATAATTACACTTCTATGACAATCTCAAACAATATGTTCATTTTAAAAGGAAACAGGAAATATAATAGTTTAATATAAAGACAATATTTCTTTAAAACAAATCGTAACACAAAACAAAAAAGGAAAACAAACTGCGGCTAAACCTCTTACAATGTAAAAGAGGGCTATTACTCGATAACGACGTCGTTGACGTCCTGGGATGGTTATTGATGATCATTCCTGAGTTTCATGAGGACAGATGTTTCCCAACAGTTCATACATCATCTTGTTCTTTGGGGCATTATTAAAACTTTTCATAAAAGAGGGCTATTACTCGATAACAACGTCGTTGACGTCCTGGGATGGTTATTGATGATCATTCCTGAGTTTCATGAGGACAGATGTTTCCTAACAATGTATACATCATCTTGTTCTTTGGGGCATTATTAAAACTTTTCATAAAAGAGGGCTATTACTCGATAACAACGTCGTTGACGTCCTGGGATGGTTATTGATGATCATTCCTGAGTTTCATGAGGACAGATGTTTCCTAACAATGTATACATCATCTTGTTCTTTGGGGCATTATTAAAACTTTTCATAAAAGAGGGCTATTACTCGATAACAACGTCGTTGACGTCCTAGGATAGTTATTGATGATCATTCCTGCGTTTCAAGAGGACAGATGTTTCCTAACAATGCATACATCATCTTATTCCCTAGAGCATTACTAAAACCTTTCATAAAAAGACACATTACTCGATAACGACGTCGTTGACGTCGTAGGATGGTTATTGATGATCATTCCTGCGTTTCAAGAGGACAGATGTTTCCCAACAATGCATACATCATCTTATTCCCTAGAGCATTACTAAAACCTTTCATAAAAAGACACATTACTCGATAACGACGTCGTTGACGTCATAGGATGGTTATTGATGATCATTCCTGCGTTTCAAGAGGACAGATGTTTCCCAACAATGCATACATCATCTTATTCCCTAGAGCATTACTAAAACCTTTCATAAAAAGACACATTACTCGATAACGACGTCGTTGACGTCCTGGGATGGTTATTGATGATCATTCCTGCGTTTCAAGAGGACAGATGTTTCCCAACAATGCATACATCATCTTGTTCCCTAAAGCATTACTAAAACCTTTCATAAAAAGACACATTACTCGATAACGACGTCGTTGACGTCCCGGGATAGTTATTGATGATCATTCCTGTGTTTCATGAGGATATATGTTTCCTAACAATGCATACATCATCTTATTCCCTAGAGCATTACTAAAACCTTTCATAAAAAGACACATTACTCGATAACGACGTCGTTGACGTCGTGAGATGGTTATTGATGATAATTCCTGCGTTTCATGAGGATATATGTTTCCGAACAATGCATACATCATCTTGTTCCCTAGAGCATTACTAAAACCTTTCATAAAAAGACACATTACTCGATAACGACGTCGTTGACGTCGTGAGATGGTTATTGATGATCATTCCTGCGTTTCATGAGGACAGATGTTTCCTAACAATGTATACATCATCTTGTTCTTTGGGGCATTATTAAAACTTTTCATAAAAGAGGGCTATTACTCGATAACAACGTCGTTGACGTCCTGGGATGGTTATTGATGATCATTCCTGAGTTTCATGAGGATATATGTTTCCTAACAATGTATACATCATCTTGTTCCTTTGGGCATTACTAAAACCTTTTCATAAAAGAGGGCTATTACTCGATAACGACGTTGTTGACGTCCTGGGATAGTTATTGATGATCATTCCTGCGTTTCAAGAGGACAGATGTTTCCTAACAATGCATACATCATCTTATTCCCTAGAGCATTACTAAAACCTTTCATAAAAAGACACATTACTCGATAACGACGTCGTTGACGTCGCAGGATGGTTATTGATGATCATTCCTGCGTTTCAAGAAGACAGATGTTTCCCAACAATGCATACATCATCTTATTCCCTAGAGCATTACTAAAACCTTTCATAAAAAGACACATTACTCGATAACGACGTCGTTGACGTCGTAGGATGGTTATTGATGATCATTCCTGCGTTTCAAGAGGACAGATGTTTCCCAACAATGCATACATCATCTTATTCCCTAGAGCATTACTAAAACCTTTCATAAAAAGACACATTACTCGATAACGACGTCGTTGACGTCGTAGGATGGTTATTGATGATCATTCCTGCGTTTCAAGAGGACAGATGTTTCCCAACAATGCATACATCATCTTATTCCCTAGAGCATTACTAAAACCTTTCATAAAAAGACACATTACTCGATAACGACGTCGTTGACGTCCTGGGATGGTTATTGATGATCATTCCTGCGTTTCAAGAGGACAGATGTTTCCCAACAATGCATACATCATCTTGTTCCCTAGAGCATTACTAAAACCTTTCATAAAAAGACACATTACTCGATAACGACGTCGTTGACGTCCTGGGATAGTTATTGATGATCATTCCTGCGTTTCATGAGGATATATGTTTCCTAACAATGCATACATCATCTTGTTCCCTAGAGCATTACTAAAACCTTTCATAAAAAGACACATTACTCGATAACGACGTCGTTGACGTCGTGGGATGGTTATTGATGATCATTCCTGCGTTTCATGAGGATATATGTTTCCCAACAATGCATACATCATCTTGTTCCCTAGAGCATTACTAAAACCTTTCATAAAAAGACACATTACTCGATAACGACGTCGTTGACGTCGTGGGATGGTTATTGATGATCATTCCTGCGTTTCATGAGGATATATGTTTCCCAACAATGCATACATCATCTTATTCCCTAGAGCATTACTAAAACCTTTCATAAAAAGACACATTACTCGATAACGACGTCGTTGACGTCGTAGGGTGGTTATTGATGATCATTCCTGCGTTTCATGAAGATATATGTTTCCGAACAATGCATGCATCATCTTATTCCCTAGAGCATTACTAAAACCTTTCATAAAAAGACACATTACTCATAACGACGTCGTTGACGTCCTGGGATGGTTATTGATGATCATTCCTGCGTTTCATGAGGACAGATGTTTCCCCACAATGTATATCATCTTGTTCCCTAGAGCATTAACTGAGACGTTCGACAAAAGAGAAACGTCACTCTATAACGACGTCGTCACCACCTAGGATGGTATATATTTATATTCAAAACTATTAAAATGTCATATTTAATCATTTTGTTCCAATATCAAGGAATAAACAATCAACTAGTCAAAAATGTGATACCAGATGCATTGTATTTTCTAGCTCTAAGTAATTGGATTGTTAGGAATCTATCCTACTTTAATGGTTTGTTAGGGTTACCCTTAAAACACCCCCTCCCCTCCAATCTTCACCCAACACCCTAAGACCTCGTTGTCAAGTTAAATTTGAAACAGAATACTCCTCTAACATGTTTAACGGGGAAAATCTTACACGTTTTTCTTCCAAGAGTCAGTTAGAAAATTAAGAACTTGGAACAAATCTTTCTCAGTTTTCCTCCAATAGTTAGAAAACGTATAACTTGGGACAAATCTTACTCAGTTTAGCTCCAAGAGTCAGTTACAAAATGAAGAACTTGAGACAAATCTTACTCAGGTTTCCTCCAAGATTCAGTTATAAAACGAAGAACTTGAGACAAATCTTACTCAGGTTTCCTCCAAGAGTCAGTTACAAAATGAAGAACTTGGGACAAATCGTAATCAGTTTTCCTCCAAGGTCAGTTAGAAAAGGAAAAAATTGGGACATCTCTTACTCAGTTTTCCTTCAAGAGTCAGTTACAAAATGAAGAACTTGGGACAAATCTTACTCAGTTGTCCACCAATAGTCAGTTACAAAATGGAGAACTTGGGACAAATCTTAGTCAGTTTTCCTCCAAGAGTCAGTTACAAAATGAAAAACTTGGGACAAATCTTAGTCAGTTTTCCTCCAAGAGTCAGTTACAAAATGAAGAACTTGGACAAATCTTACTCAGTTTTCCTCCAAGAGTCAGTTACAAAATGAAGAACTTTGGACAAATCTTAGTCAGTTTTCCTCAAAGAGTAAGTTACAAAATGAAGAACTTGGGACAAATCTTACTCAGTTTTCCTCCAAGAGTCAGTTACAAAATGAAGAACTTGGGACAAATCTTACTCAGTTTTCCACCAAGAAACTTGAACAAAATGAAGAACTTGGGACAAATCTTAGTCAGTTTTCCTTCAAGAGTCAGTTAGAAAATGAAGATCTTGGCACAAATCTTAAGAAGCATACTTAATAAGTAGTTAAAGCAAGGAAACTTTAACTTACATAAAAGATTAGTATTATAAAAAATATTCTTATATATAAAAGATATACTTAAAGATATAAATAACTTTAATTTTATTCTTGTATAAAAGTAATATCTCGTATTTACAAACTTAACATATGTTTCTATTTGTACCTACTGTCATATATTATTTTATAACAATTAGTTAAGCAACTAAATAGTAATTACTAACTATATACGGAATGTTTATAGAAAACCTCCAAGACTTCCAAGTATGATTACTTACTCGACAACGAAGAAAACGTTCTTACAAGTATACAAGTTCCTATAAAACGCTTAGTTTTCAGTCTATCTGAACGTGTTTTTACATAATTTATCATATCTTAATAACCCCTCAAGTTACTATCTTCACACTCAATATGTATATGAAGAATAATAAGGCTTAATTTAGTATAGAGTTTTAAGCTTAAAACATATAATTTTTCATAACTACAAGAAACATAAAAACTGCAAAATTTGATTATCTAAAAGATGGTACAAAAATTGTTGATTTCGAATCATTATAAACTGAGAGTCTGTATTTTTTGTAATACAATACATGCTAATTTTCTGACAATTTTATTCAATTACCATGTACTGTAATAGAAAAACATATAATTTATTAGTTATTATTAATCCGATCTTATTAGTCCTTTAGGAAATGCAATTGTCTTGTAGATTATTGAAAAATTTAAAATAGCTGCCATTTTGCAATGGTACAAAGTAGGAAATTAATACTCTATACTAAATTAGGTCTTATTATTCCTCATACGTGAGCCTGGTTTAAATATAATATATTGAGGGCTTATTAAGATATGAAATTAGGTACAAAATAAATTCAGACAGACAAACGAAAAACTAAGCGTTTTAGGACACATGTTTATAAGAACTGTTTATTAGTTTTCGAGTACGTAGGGTTTTTATTCCTAAGCCTTGAAGGGTTTTTTATAAACACCCTGTATAACATATCATATGTAGTTAGTAATTTTAAGAAAATAATTGTTTAACTAATTGTTGTAAAATAACATATTGAAGCAGTACATATACAATATGTAGTAAACATTTCTTTTAAATTTGTATAAATTTTCATATTTAGTTTTTTTTTTTTTTTTTACAACAGTAAAATTAAATTTCATTATATCTAAATTTTCAATAATTATACTGGCAAATTAAGTATTGGTGGTAAAACAAATCTTTAAACACTTAAGAGCTTTAGCAGATCTTTAACAGATCACATTTGGAGATGATATCACATAGTTCAACCAAAACATAGATATTTAATTTGTTATTTGGGAATTTATATTTATTATTTCACACAGCACAAATTTATTACAATATAAGCACCAAATGCACAAATATATACAACACAAGTACAAAATGCATAAATATTATGGTAAGAGTGATTTACCGAAATCAATCACCATAATATCTGTGCATTTTGTATTTGTGTTGTATATATTTGTGCATTTTGTACTTGTGTTGTATATATTTGTGCTTGTGCTGTATATATTTGTGCATTTTGTAGTTGTTTTGTATATATTTGTGCATTTTGTTCTTGTGTTGTATATATTTGTGCATTTTGTGCTTGTGTTGTATACATTTGTGCATTTTGTTCTTGTGTTGTATATATTTGTGCTTTTGTTATATATATTTGTGCATTTTGTGCTTGTGTTGCATATATTTGTGCATTTTGTGCTTATATTGTAATAAATTTGTGTTGTGTAACGTTCATTTGTACTGTATTTGTACCAACACGTATTATTTTAATTAAAAGACTATTTATGCTTGAAAAATCTTTACTAAAGTATTATAATAAAATATGAATACTAATGATCCGAAAATGAAGTACTCACCCATACCGAAATCTCCGGAACCACTGAACAGATTTTGATGACATTTTTTGGGAAGTTAGCTTTTGTATGACAAAGACCCAATAACAAAGGAGTTATTGAAATTAAATTCCTAAGAGGTACAAACAGCCCCTCAAAGTTTTCTTTCTTCCTTAATAAGTTTCTGTAAAACTTATACTTTAAATATTGTAATTGTTGACAAAATAAAAAAAATCTAATTCTTCTATTCTAATAATATTAACATTATCACTAATTTTTTCTGAAACAGCTGACATAAAATTAACACAAACGCTTGTCTAATTTGATCTACACTATGACATTTTTGAGTAAATTTTACCGACATATTTGCACTATTTTGCGTCCCTCTAAAATATATGAACTTCTCCAAGCTGATGATTTATATTAATGTAATCGTTTTTAGAAAACCACGGAGGAAGGGTAAGCAAGCATAGAGAACCAACCCATAGCGAAGCAAAGGCTAATATACTGTTAAGGTACCACATTAAAATATAAAACTATTATTTTTTGCAAAAATTTAAGTTTATGGATATTGCGATTTTCATGCAATTACGCGTTTATTTGTCTACCTGGTCTGTGACGATGCATCGTCATGTTGCAGTTAAAACTTCTGGAAGCTCATAAGATAGTGCGAATAGATCAATAAATAATAGATTTAATAGTTTGCCTACTACAGAGCCTTAAAATGTATTTTAGTTCATTTTTTTACTTATCAGTTTCATATAACATATTTGAAAAGTTCTGAATCGCACTAAAGTACAAATAACACAACGGCAAAAATATGTTTAACAGATTAATATATTATGAAAGCAATCAATGAGTAAACTCCTATCGTACATGAAACCATCGCGTTAGTAAAATTGTTTTGTTCATAAATAAATTTTATATAGTAAAAGATGTAACTAATTATAATTTCAAGAAACACTAAATTACAAAACTAACATAATGTCACTGTCTAAATGTTTACATACATAATTATATAGTTTAAAGGCTATATTCACCATATGGTTTGTTAAAAGTTTCTGTTTGAATATATAAATATTTTTTTTAATTACAAATAATTAAAGCAAGCTTAAAATTCACTAAATTTTGAAAGTAAATTAGAATTATTATGGATCATAATTATTAATGAGTTCATTAAACAGATTTAAATTTACTTGAAAATGTCTTCAGAAAACACTTTGATATTATTTAAGGTGTTTACAATTATTACATAGTTCAAAATCTACAATTATATAGAACCATTGAATGCAAATATATTATATATTATAAATGTATAAATATATTGAATGTACCTCTGGATGCACAATGGTACAGCGAAGTAGATCTGCAATATTAAACTATAATAAGTGATAGAGATGCATTCATGCAATGGAGATGCAGCTTCACTCGCAAGAGTGTCTTGTTGTGTGCTGGGTGAGCGCCATATTGTCAGCTGACAGAACTCCTGAGATATTCTTATCTGACGTGTGTAATATATATGGATTTATTTCCGTTTGTAATCTTATTACCTTAAACAAGCCACGTCCGGACGTATTTTTTTTCTACCCCAAGAGTTTTAATTTTTAATATTTTTTGGGGGGTTTCGACCTTGATAAATCGTATGGCACTGGTCTCAACCCTGGAAAAATTCAGTCCCAGGGTCTCCTAGATATCCCGTGCTATCGACTTCTAGCAGAAAAAACAATATGGAACCATTATCGAATTCTAGCGAACAGTGGGGTATTCGACATAGGTATTTATCTCCTTAATCACGTTACACCATTACATTTCGGAACAGACAACATTTAAGGGATCTGCCACCCCCAAATAAAAAATATGCTAAAAACCCCGAAATTGGGTAACGTTAAACTATTACACCCACGTGGGGTTTCAAATTAAAGGTAATATTATCTTAATTACTAATTTACCATCAGATTTTTACATTTATATTTTAGATAATTATTGTATAACTTTAATTATTGTTGCTTGATTTGTAAATAATGTGCTCTGCAGAAGTATGAACTCTTCAGATGTACTCAGTGTAATTTTCTTTCTTATTTTCTTTATAAGGTTAAATGTAAGAGAAGAATTTCGTTTTGTTTCGTTTCATTTCAGATTTTAAAAAAGACTATTGTTGTGGGCTCCACCGCCCCAAAAAACCAAAATTCTTGGTCATACTGCACATGAATACTGGCGAGGTTGTAAGCCGATCTTCCTCACGAGGCGACATGCCGAGATCCACAAATTGGACTGTACCAGAGTGCCTTGGTGAGGCCTCAGGCCGAACTTTTTCCCGCGAGGTAGTAGGCCGAGTTCCACAAAGGAACCTGTAGCAGAGCGTCTTGGCGAGGGCGTAGGCAAGCTCCCCCACGAGACCGCAGGCTGAGTTTCAAAAGGGGGCTAAAGGAAAACGCGCAAGACCTCCGAAACGAAATTTTATTAATAACCTACAAGGTATAGCAACAACAAACGATCCTCAGGATCATCTGGGAGATGTGGATGCTCTTCAGTTTGCAAAATTCAACTCAGCAAAGCTCGGTCTCCCGGTACTCTTCAGTAAAAATAAACAAACACAAAGTGTTCAAAATATTGAAATTGTATTTACCAAAAAAAAGGGCGTAATGCAGTATAAAAAAAACAAAACTAACAATTATTACTTAATAGTCATTTGGTTCAGTTTTAATTATTTTATATTATAAGGATGTTTATAATTTAACTATTTGAGAACCGTTTATGTTTTATTATTAAATGAAATGAAAAATTACTTTCTTTAATGCGTAGAATTACGACCAATAAGCCCCCTCTGCCTCTTAACTTTAACCAATTAGATAGAACAATCATTAAGGTCTTATTTTACCAGGAGGAGTTAGGACTAAGAAGCCCTCCCTAGCTTGGGGACCAACGGCTTAAGGGTGACTTCCGAACAACCACAATTGAAGGCAGGCTGGCAGCGTGCAAGGACGATACCCCCTCATTGGATACCCATCCAAGGAACAGCCACGTGTGTTCTTGCTTGACGTCGGAGACCTGCAGTCAAAGCCACTTGCAAAGGTCAATAGAAACGAATACGTTGTTTTTTATAAACCGTCAGTCATAAGTAACTAATGTTATTATCATTATCGGAAACTTCCGAATTATTGTATCTAATAACAAAATGTTTAATAGTGATGGTAGAATACATATAGAATGAGTTAGAATGTTAATTGACTAGGGGACACAGTCGGCACTGGTGGCGCAGTGCTGTAACCCAGCTACATGGAACAAAGTGTTAAGGAGATTGTAGGCGATAGGTTGGATGTTCGGTCCTCTTAATACTGACATGGCGTCCGCGTGATGGTTGCTATCGGCGTGGACACTACTAGAGAAGTCTGGAGTGTCCATGATGGGTAGTAGTCATTGTGTGGATGTTGTGTGGGGGAAATAACTGAGTATCAGGCTTGTCAATTAGCTGAAAATCAGACCAGCACTACGTGGTTCGGATTCCACGTAAAGCTGTAGGTCCCTTAGTTGCCCTGGATGTTGGGCTATTAATAAATTGCCCTCTCTGAGGAACAGTTGAACTCAGTTAGTAACCAGACTACACTCATCCACACTCGTCCTACACTCATATAACCATTCATATTCGCCTTAAAATACCAACAACGTTGTGTCGGCGTCTCATATGTAAGAATGTAAGCTGCACGCTTCGCGTGCCTACCGTGACACTCGCTGTGCTCGTGAAGCCTTGGCATGTAACTTTTAACTTCAAATATTAGTAATTAAACTGTATTAAGTAAAATCACATTATTTTAATTCATTTACAGTAGCTCACTCACTGCACTTGATTTTCACTCTATAGTATAATAATTTTTTAAACAATCAATTTTATTACTAAGCCTATTTCAAATGTTTTCATTTTATTAACGGCTGATGATAACATACACGTAGACGTGTAACTTATTCGCTTATACATAATTGACTTGTTATTTTACTGAGCTGCTCTCTATGGTTAACCTAACAAATTATTTGAACAATTTAAAATTTGTTTATGACGCCAGCTGATCAACTAAAATTAATCTCCATAAGAATAACATTGCAACTTTCACGCGGTGTAGGGCAAAAACCTAAGAAAATTTCAAAAATTTAGCTGCTTACAACTTATAAATCAAAATTATCTTTTGAATAAAAAATATTTCATAAAAGTCAAGTAATAAGTTCAGGAACTGAGTGAACTAAATAGCCCGATTTTTTAATATACAGGCCTAGAATGTCCATAATATTGTATTGCCATGATAATACTCTTGTTCCAGTGTTAAAGTGACAAAAATCTACCAAATAAGATTTATTGTGAATTAGTTCCATCGTGTATGAAAGATTATTGCTGACTAGGAACTGGAAGCTGGAGTGTTATAAACGTCGTTCCAGTTTGACATCCATTATAGAATTTAATAATATTTAAGAAGATACTTCATTAAAAAACATATTTTATTTATTTATAAGACAAGAGAGTTTTATTTTTGATTCATACCCAAACTAGCCGTTTCTAAAACTACCAAGTCATCGCTGGAAAGTCAACAGCCCCAGACAGCCTTTTAGTAAACATGCAATTTCACCATCAGCGAGCTGACATGCTGTTATATTTCATCTGTATGGTTCGTGTATATTATTATAATGAGCTACTTTGAACAGTATGAAATAGTAGACCATAAGTTGATAAAATGAAATTTGTCATGTAAAATCTTCAAGAATAACATTTTAAGCCTTACAGTTCACATTAAACCATGAAAATACTATAATAACAGTATTTTTTTTTTTAACCCAACTTATGGCCCACCTGTACAAGTCTTCACCTATCAAATGAGACTTTTAAGTGTTATGATACGGTTGTCATTACGCACCGAATCGTTGAAATAGGAACCTGTTTTTGGTGATTTTCGCTGAGAGAAATGGCCCCTTATTAAAAATTAGCCCCCGGTAACAACCGAATCAAGGTGTTATTTACAGTATTTACATCACCAAACGTTTCGCCCATGCTGTGATGTAAATATTGTAAATAAAACATTGACACAGTCGTTACCGGAAGCTTTAGTTTTTTTATTAATGACACAGCCGCTTAGCTTTACGAATCAAGAACAAAATTATTCATATTCATTTTAAAGAATATTTTTAATTTTTACAAAGCAGAAGAGCCCCTACATCATAGAAGTATTTAGATTTTGATAACAATTCATTTACGTAATATAAAAAGGAAATGTTTAATTCCTAAGCATTGTTTTTAACAATGGTGAGAGTGAAAATCAATGACTGTAATTTATTACGTTGAAAACCTCAATGAAAGAATTAGAGTAAGTAAATTGATTCTCCAAACTCTTTTGTACCCGGTGAATAATGATGAATTGAAGCTTTCAATGTCGACGTAAATGATTCGTTTTTATCTTTCGTATTCATTTACAACGACAGTTACAGCTCCTCTTGTTCACTCTATTCCTTAACAAATTGTAACACTTTTGTTTGTCATTCCAATTAAATTTCACAAAAATTACATAACAAACTAAATTCTATTTGAACTCTAATAATATATTGAAGGAGTAATTAGGACCTAATCAGCTCACTTGCATAAAATTTTTATTCAAAATATATATTAATGTACAATCCATTAATTTTGCAAGGCAGTGAGATGGATAATTATTTGTGAGTACATTCAGTATATTAGCTGTTTGGTTAAAAAAAAAAATATTTTTTTCGATTTCAATACATTTTTATCAGCTATTAAACGCCTCCCAAGTAGTTCTTTCAATAAAGTTATTTTTAAAGTTATACATACATTACCTCAAGTATGCCAATTTGGGCTTTCTTAGTACATGCAGAACTATAAACTATTTTCCCGGTTATTTTCAAATTTTAAAAACAGACCCTCACAGGACTAGTCTTGCTCATAACTTACTTTAAATTGCGTAATTTTACTGCAAATTAGTAAATTTGATTTTAAATAATTAATGTTACATGTTAGTTTTTATTTTATTGTAACGAGAAATGCAATATCGTGTTTGGCATAGTTAATCTTTTTAATATCACACAATTTACAAAATTGATTAACTTTATATACTCAACTTGTGGTTGTACTTTTACCCAGAAGCTATGTTACAATCCAATCGCTACGCACACGTACAGCGAGACACAGCACCCGCACCCGCAGGATCGTGCTTCAACGACTTCCTGCAATTATATAGACGGGAAGGGGAGTGGTCGAGTGTCTCTGTAGTCAGACGTACAGCCAGCGCTGCGAGCGGAATTCAGTTGTCCCTAAGGCCAGCCTAACCCCAAACCACCTTAAAGTATTATAGCAGTTGATTTAGCCCACATATTTGCCTGCAGTGACCAGGGTACTTCCCCACTCCATAGATAGGGATGGTAAAGATAAGGCTTTTCTTTAGTTTACCCTCACAAAGGGAGTCAATCACCTCCAACATTAAATACCAGGAAAAAGAAAGTTTAGTACAACGAATATTAGTCTCTGTGCGGACTTTATGTTCCCTCAAGAGTGCAGCGAGTGTCTGGGTTGGCATACAAAGCGTGCAAGGGTGTACTCTAGTAGTCTATATCTGTTTTCGCATCATTTGTTGATTATCTGTCTCTTTCTCACTGCCTTTAGTCACCATGTCTGTCTCTGCGCACTGCATTTACTCACTAACTCTGTTTCTCTCACACTGTCTTTACTTAGAGCAGATCAATCTCCTGGCAACTTATTAAAGCTAAAGAAAATATTTGTATTATTAGCCTCCAGAACTACTATATTATAAAAAACAGGCAGACTTTTCATATTAAGACTATGCTCTTCTTATTGGGTATATTCTATTGTTATTGTGTAGTCGAGTTAATGTTACCAGAGCTTATTATTGTTGGTAATTATTAATATTTTATGATTTTTTATTTATTTCTGTTATGTTATTTATTTTTTATTGTTATTGTTATTTATACTTTCACTGTTTGTTTATGAATGACAATTAACTGAACTGAAACAATGTTGGACTTTGAATATTTAATTGCATGTCTTCTTCCGCATGTAATTGGGTGGATAACCTACATTGTTGCATGTAAAATAAATAAACTATAAAGATTTGTTGAGTATGAATTAGATGGAGTTTGACTGCAACAGGCCACATAATAATTAATTTTATTAGCGTTGTAGTATTGTTAATTCTTTTTCAGTTATGTAGGAATGTCAAGAATGTGGTTTATATAATAAGTGTTTTCAATGTACAGATCAATTATAAATATAATAAAGGTTAAATTAGTCTGGTTGAAATACTGAATTTCTGAACTAATACTATTAGAAATAAAAACACTCCAAATAGTTTTAATTGAACTGTTCCAGATGTTAAATGGACCTGCAAACCAATTAGGCTCATTGCAAAACTGCTGTGAATATTTAAACAACCCAATAAGTAAGCGTCGCTTGTTTTTACAATGAAAAATTGTTTGTAATTTTCGAGAGAGAGAAACGAAATTTAAATTTTAACCATTATGTTTTAGTTTTACTAGTGAATAAATCTTTTATCTTTCCATTAGAGCTTCGTCAGATGTAAAATTTTCTCAAAAACATGAGCCATACATTTGTAAAATATAATATTACTATTGTTACAAATTATCCTATAATAGCAATTGAAAGCTTTAAATAATTTTAAATAGCAATCAATTTGCTTGGAAAGTTATAATTCATAAAATTTTCCTTCGTATTAATGACTTTGCTAACAATTGTTAAAATTTAATTGTTCTGTTTAAGGGTTGATCTCCGAATTTACTCTTTCCAGGCCTTGTGATATGTTGAATGTCAAATAATTACTATTTGATTTGACTTGCAGTATACTTTAAATAGCAGGTTTTATCAAAACCACTGCGACATAAAAAATTTACATATTTTCACAATTTTAATGAAACTTTTTTGAAGATATTTCCTGAATGAGATAGGAATAGTAAACCATATCCGTCTCCTATTTGACACTGATTGATAAGAGAGCGTAACAATGTAAGCGTATAAAGGTTTAGGATGAGGTTTTGTAACGAAATATAAAAAATTGTTAGAATTACATAAACGTTTTAGCTACAGTTTGACTTCATTTTGCACCCTATATATATATATATATATATATATATATATATATATATATATATGCAATATAAAAAACAACTTTATTTAGCTACGATGCGTCTAGGTGGCTTCGGAGGAGTTGTATCAATCTGCTCGGACAGCCAGGCGGCGATAAAGGCGATCATGGCACCACGTACAAGCTCTAAGCTGGTATGGGAGTGCCAGGGGATCCTGGAGACTCTTTGCCAGCGTAAACAGGTGAGACTCATATGGGTCCCTGGGCATGCTGGTATTGATGGGAATGAGAGAGCCGATGCTCTGGCTAGGAGAGGGGCAAAGTGCCCACTGCTGGGGCCGGAGCCGGCTCTTGGTATTCCTCTTCAAAAGGTAAAAAGAAGAATTGACAGGTGGACCTCTGAGAAACACGATAGCAGATGGAGGACCGAGTCCGGGCTCAGGCAGTCTCGTGCTCTTATCCAAGGACCGGGTTGCAGGTACAGCGGAGATCTGCTGAGCTGTAACCGGGCCAAGGTGAGGGCGGTTACGGGTATGCTGACCGGACACAATCTTCTTAACAGACATATGAAGATTATGGGCCTAACAGAGGACTCCACATGTAGGCTCTGTGAGGAGGATGAGGAGAGCTCCATACACATCTTTTGTCATTGTGGAGCTCTCTCATCTCTTAGGTATAGGACTCTGGGTGCCGCTTTTCTGGAACCAGAGGATATCAGAAGGGCTACACTCGGGGAGATCATGACCTTCATAAGCGGGGCTGGTCTCTTGTGACACTGTCGCCAGTCTCGGGGCGCAAAGGGCCATAGAGTCTAGGCGCAGTGGGCTTGGCGACAGGACCACAACCCGGTGTATCTAATCTAATCTAATCTAATTTAGCTACAACAGTATTTTTTTTAATTTAAATAAATAGAAAGTCAAATGTACCATATGCAAACATTACATTACACTAATGCCACTTTAATAGAAAATCAGTGCCATTTTAATAGAGTAATAAGTGTTATAATGTACTCGTATATAATACAGTGGGGAGATTAAATGCACTTAATAAGTATTTCATACAATAATTCAGCACACTAAAATGACAATCTTCAAAGCAATATACATACATATAGACAAGTTCGATTCTTTTACTAATGCAAATGCTAAACTACATCACACACACACACACACACACACAAAAATTAAAAAGAAAATAAATTCAGGGATTTGTTGAAATCCCCTCAAGGTGCATTTATAAGGTTAATTTAAATACAAAACGCTCAAAGTCAAAATAGAATTTAATATAGATTGTTGCGTCTAATAACGTCATTGGCTCTTAAAGCCTTTTCTATGATGACGTGAGCTGACGTCGTTGGCATGACAAAGGCTCAACTAATAGATGAAAACTTTTAATTCCTAAAAGTACATGAAAATTCGCAATGTTTCACACAAAGATAAATTACAGTTCAACATGACAAAATTGGATATTTTTCAAATTTACTTTCTTTAAAAGGGCAGTCCGACCCGCATAAGAGCTCCATGTTAACTAAATGTAAGATACCTCAGCAACCATTAGAGATAGAGGCCTAATTTTTTTTTTCTTTTAAAGGTGTGGTCTTTATCTAGTTCCCCACACAGGGTTTTTTTGTTTTTCTTAGTAAAAGTATTTTTAAAACTAAATTTAAAAATGGTTGTAAAAAATAAACTTTTTTTTCCCTAAATTATTTTTTTACTCAGCCCTACAAAAAGATATTGCAATATCCCTGTGTCAGGAACTAGATATTTATGCCAAGTATAAGCAAAACAAATTTGGTGATGATATCTCTAATAGTTATTGATCCAGCTTACATCAAAGTTTAAAAAAGTAACTTTTCCGCAATCGTGAAAACAAAATTAACTTTACTGAAAAAATGTCATTACTTACAATATAATGTGGCTAATAGTGTCCTGCACTGTGGGATGGGTTATCTTGATCCTCCTGGCCATCATACAAGTCCTCCAGTTTTCTTTTGGATAGGCTTCTTTTTTGACGAATTTTTTTTCCAAGTCCATCGCAGCTTTCTCTGACTTGCGTACTCGATCACTATCAAGTTTTTTCATAGCATCCACCATATAACGGCCGGCTTGAAGTCCCAAGTGCTCCAAAACTGTAATCTTGCTAAAGTAACCATCATTGTATGACAATATAGCTTCAAATGTTCCAAATTTCAGTGTTTCCAGGGATACAAATGTTCTTTTGGGGACGCGAGTCCAAATCAAGTTATTGAGGGATTCATTCGGATTTTGGGATTTTCCGGAAAGGCACTTTTCCAGAAGTTCTGTTTTAGATAGGTCTCTGAAGGTGTCTTTTAACTCTAACATAACTGTTTCTGGTAAGTGGAAGTGGTTTTTATGATCATATGTATCTTCTTTTATACGAGCTTGGTTGAACTTACACCAAGTATCTGAAGTCGCAGGACCTTGATGTAGTACTAGGCCTACCTTCTGGGTCAGGAGTGTTAGGGCTATGATGTGTTCTGGATTTTCCAACAGGTTTCCTTACTTTATAACAAGCACCTCGAGATCCAACCTTCTTCTTGTTTCCCATAATTTCACACTTCAACTAATATTTATTGGGAAATAGAAATAACACTTTTTAATTTCGTCAAAACTCAAACAAAATATAACCAAAATAAATAAAGTAAACAAACACTGTCTAACTGCTGTTATTTCGTCTGTCATTCAGTGTGACCAACACAAAACTACAACAGAACGAAATTGTCTCATTTCCATGAATAATCAGTATGTATGAAACACATTGTTACAAGAGGCTCAAAATCTCGTCTAAAAACTGAGTGACATGTGTTTACAAATTATTTTTTTCGAATATAAACAATTTTTTGTATATTAAGTGTTGTATATCATTTTAAAGAGGAGATTTCAAAGAATAATATTCAACCAAAAACTGAAAATCGATTAAAATAAAATATTTTCTGGTCAGACTGCCCAACGGATAAGTAAAATTGAACGAAAATATTTAAAATTTGGATACAACTTTATTATATTAGAATCTACAGGAAACATTTAACAAATAACACAAAACAAGCTTATTTATTATACAGGGTGATTCATGACGTTCTCCCCCCACTTCTATAGCATATTCTACTACTAAAAAAAATGAAAAAATGTCATATAAACATAGGTCCAAAAACGCTTCGTTAGCGAGTTACAGCCATCGAAAGATTTCGTCATGGTTCATGGGCAAAAAATGAAATAATATTGTAAATAACTTATGGAAAGGTATATTAGGGTTGAAATTCCATGATTTCATATGTATTTTCACATGGAAAAGCTAATAAAATAGGTTTGAGAACTGTACCTTAAGTAGTTTTTGAGTAATCCGGGTTAAAATTGGGATATTAGGACAAAAAATTCAGTTTTTCTCAGTTTAGTGTACAGAAACGTTGTTAAATTGGTTACAAAGGCACACAACTTTCGTACATTATTTGTTTAGAATTTAATTCTGAGTAGATTGATATAAGTTGTGTAAAAAATACTACAGAAATAAGAACAGAAACTTAAATTTATTAAATTAAATACATAAATTACCTTAAAAGAACAACAAATTGATTTTCCCAACTTTAGACATGTTTTTTATTACAGTACATGTTCAAAAGTGAGGCCTCCATTTTCGATGCATTTTAAAGCACGTTTGTGTACTGCTTTTGTTGAATTTCTCAATTTTCTTGGGCGTTCCTTTAGCTGTGTAGCAGAATCCATAATACGGGCAGTTAATTCTTCTCGCGAATTAACTCTTGTCTTGTAGACTAGACCTTTCATCCATCCCCGGATACAATAATCCAATGGAGATAGATCTGGTGATCTTGTTGGCCAAGGGTAAGGCCCTCCACGGCCAATCCATCGTCCAGGAAATTGATCATTCAAGTGAGTAATAACGGCCCGAGAAAAGTGGGGAGGTGCTCCATCATGCTGGAAGAACAAATTTCGTCTGAGATGCAAAGGAATATCCTCAAGCAGCTGTGGCAACTCATCTTGAAGGAAGTGCAAATAAAACTCAGCATTTAGTCGTGCAGGTAGTATGAATGGTCCAATCAGCCAATTGTGTATAAGACCACACCAGACATTGACACTAAATCGGTGTTGAAAGTTCTGTTCAATTACCTCATGAGGATTTTCTTGAGCCCATGAGTGCTCATTGTGCAAGTTGTTGACCCCATCCCTAGTGAACTGTGCTTCATCAGTAAAGAGAATACGCTTGTACAGTTGTTGATTAGTATTTAAAAAGTAGCAAAACTCCAAGCGAAGTGGGCCATCCCCCGGCTATATTATATGTGCTGACACTATTTAAAGTGTATAACAAATATCTCATAAATAACAATTAGATAATAGAAAAAATTGTTATACACACATTGAATGTTGTTTACATTATATGTGTTGACACTATTAAAGTGTACCAATGTATTTTTTACAAATAAAGGAATTATTCATTCATTCATTCACACACACACACACACGCACACGCACCCACACACACACACACACGTACAGTGGCATTTTTTTTACACGTACATTAGTATTGACCCACCTGCCCACTCATACACGTACATTGGTATTGACCCACCCGGCCACCCATACACGTACATTGGTATTGAAATGGATACCAATTTATTTATGAAATGGATGAAATTGATGTCGCTTGAGTGATCTCCACACAGTTGACTGTGAAACTCCTATCCGCCTAGAGAGACGCCGTGTACTTACACTTGGACTTCGGAGAACAGCGTTAATAATGTTATTATCATCATCTTGGAAAGCACGTTCATAACTAGTACGAATACTTGGTAATGATCCTGTATCCCGAAGAGTGAGGAAAGTTTCACGTATTGTTTTGGAATCTGGAATCCTCCTATTAGGGTAACGTAGTTCATATTCATCTCTAGCAGCTTTAGCATTACCATTACAATAACCCAAAATAAAAACCATATCAGCATATTCTTCCGATGTAAATACGTAAGGCATTATTTCACTGACAAAACAACCAATAGACAACTCGCAGAAAACAATTATTATTGCAATGCACTTCACACAAATAGCTTTTGTAACTTGCAAAACACTACTACAGTACTGTTATACTGTAATGAACAGGTTATGTACAAACCGGATCAGGAAATAATTGTTGATCAGCTGTTGTTCATGCGTTACCAACTTAGGAAAAAAATTAAACAAATTAGAAAAAGGTTTTGCGTACAATATTACGTTGTTATTGGTTGTAAAATGATGCTGGACAATGTTTATTGTTTATTTTTTTGGATTTATCATTTATTATTTACTCTTAGTTTTATTCTTAATAACAATTATAATAATAATTGCATTTGTTAGACCAAAGCAATGATTTTGTTTAATTTGTATAGTAATTTCTTTTGCATTAATAATGTATTTAATTTAATAAATTTGAGTTTCTGTTCTTATTTCTGTAGTATTTTTTACACAACTTATATCAATCTACTCAGAATTAAATTCTAAACAAATAATGTACGAAAGTTGTGTGCCTTTGTAACCAATTTAACAACGTTTCTGTACACTAAACTGAGAAAAACTGAATTTTTTGTCCTAATATCCCAATTTTAACCCGGATTACTCAAAAACTACTTAAGGTACAGTTCTCAAACCTATTTTATTAGCTTTTCCATGTGAAAATACATATGAAATCATGGAATTTCAATCCTAATATACCTTTCCATAAGTTATGTACAATATTATTTCATTTTTTGCCCATGAACCATGACGAAATCTTTCGATGGCTGTAACTCGCTAACGAAGCGTTTTTGGACCTATGTTTATATGACATTTTTTCATTGTTTTTAGTAGTAGAATATGCTATAGAAGTGGGGGGAGAACGTCATGAATCACCCTGTAGTTTGCACATTACAATGCAATATGTGGATGCTCTATTAAACTGAATCCTAAAGGGGTGAGATTAAACATTAATGAAACATAGTTAACAGCTGTGGCATGATTAAGGAAAAAGAGACAAATATGGAATACACAGGCCCTGAGTCCTGACTGATTTTCATGATTTTTTTCATTAATTTTTTCATTCATAATCAACCCCACAAACATGAACCTTTAGAAATTTCTCGGCGGAAAAACAAATTTTTTGAGAAAAATATTTTTACACTAAAACAATGTATATAACATTAATATTATGTAGTTTTTCCTTTAAAACATGAACATGACATCCGTTTCTTCCTACCACAAACAGGAATTGAGATATTTAACAAAACAGGTTATGTTAGTTAAAGTTAAGTTAGATTGATTAGTTGGGTTAGGTTACATTATGTTGGCAAAATGTGTATTAACGGTCAACATATAGTAACCTAACCTTCTTACCCACTTTTTTGTTGGATATCTCAGTTATTATTTATCATATAAACTATTAGATGTTATATTTGAGTTCAGGAGAAAAAATAAATAATAATAGGGACACCCCTGCACGCTTTGCCTGTTAACCCCGACTCTCACTGTGCTTGAAACAAGTTGGACTTCAGCCTCGGCATGTGACTTTGACTACAAATAATAGTAGATTAACTGTATAACGTAAAATCACAATATTAAATTTATTTACAATATTTCAATTACACTACTTGCGTTGTTACCTATTTATTAGTATAGGGTATTACTTAGCCTATTTCAAACGTGTTTATTTCATTGTTTTTGTTTAACAGCTGAAGATAAAACTACTAATGCATCAATAGGGTATTGTCAAACATACAAAATAAATATGTTTATTTATTTATAAAACAACTGTTAATAATTTACTAAAATCAACACAATATTATTCTTAATGGAAAAAGGAAACTTTTAAGTGGCTGTTTGTACCCCTTAGGAATGGAATTAAAAAAAATCCTTTCTTAATGGGTTTCATCATTACTACAGCTAACTTCCTTCAAAATCCCGTGTAAATTCATTTAGAAATTTTTGAGACTTTGTGATGAGTGGATAAGTGAGTGTATCTTTTATATATTTTTTTCCATTTTTTCTGTCAAAAATTGGTATTCCACTGAACTTTTTGGATGGATTCATTTTTTTTAGGGTTTATACACGCTAGTTTTAAAACAATCATGGATATCAGGTAGTACCCTTGTATTCTGTACTTACCAAAACAAAATTTAGAGAAGGGTGTGATGGGTGGGGCTGAGTGGGAGTAGGTCCCACAGGATGGTCCTTTGTTTATTCATTGAGGATTACAAAGTGGTGAAACATTTTGAGAGCTATGGCATTTGCTTATTCCCCTGTTATGAAAATTTGATGAGGAAAGAAATTTTGTGCTATTCCAATGTAGTTTTGTAACCCAAATAAATTTCCCAATGTATGTTTGTTTTTAAATAATTTTGTTCAAACTTTTAGATTACTATTAACTTGTACTGACCTACCTCTTTTTGTTTGTAAAACAATTTAAATTTTAAACTAACTTTTAAAATAACAGAACAAGTCTTTGTATTATTGTTGAAATATATTCAATGTTTTTACCATGGAAGAAAATGATTTTTTTAATGTTTTTTATACTCTTTAGAAATTGGATTTTTTTTTTTAATTCCTTCTTAGGGCTTATCTCTGATAGAGAATCTGCTTTCCTTCATATTTTCAATTCAACGGTACTATATATAAAATTAAATTCTCAAAAGAAATATATTTGCTATCAGCTGTTATTGCACATTCAATGTTGAACCATTGTCAATGTTTTTTTTATGGGATGAAGGGATTCTTTTCAAGGCTGTTTCTAACCTTTAGGAATTGGAACTGTAAAAAATCATTTTCCTCAATTCCCACAAAATGTATGAGAATCAGGCTTTTAGTTTTTTCACTAAAATCTCTTTAATTGTATTGTATTAATTGTATTGTATAGGTTTTAATACTAAATAATATACAACATATAAATACACACACAATGCTACTGTATAGTAAAAGTAAAATAAATATAATAATAATAAAAATAGATAATTTTAGTTATATATATTGCTTGGGTGTGTATATTTCCGTTCATGTACTTTGTGTCCAAATTACCTTCAATGTACTGTGCAACGATAACTTTTCATTAAACAAGTCAACATGTCATCTATGTACCAACTACTGCTGTGACGTCATGTCAACATTGTCACTGACATTTCCTGCCTGAACATTGTCAGCTTGAATTAACCCTTGTATTACTCACAGTTTCACGTGAATCTATTAGCAACAAACTATTGGTTTAGTCACTCGATGTAAGAAATGTGCAAATAAAGTAATTGCCGTGAAGAATATTTAATGTGTATGTAACGCTATTTTATATTGAACTAGCTAAAAACAGCCACGCTTTACTTTGGCTTAGTCTGATATTAACTATTAATCGTTATTTTTTACTTTGGTTGTTAGAAAAATAAAGTACTGTTTACTTGATTTTATCTTAAAATAAAGCAACTTACAGTTGTTTTCATAAATTTTTTTTTCATTCCTAAGACGCCGATTGTCAAGATATGGGTGAATATGGATTTCGTATGAGTGTGATGAGTGTAGATGAACGAGTGTAGTCATTGTTACTATCTGAGTTCGAATTAGCTAAGAAAGGATTATTTATTAATAGCCCAATAGCTACGTGGAATCCAAACTACGTAGTGTTGGTCTGGTGTTCAGCTAACTGACACTCAGTTCACTTCCTTACACAACATCCAAACCTTGACTACCATCTAACATGGACACCCCAGACTTCTCTAGTATTGTCCATGTTGATGGCAACCACTGAGCAGACGCCGTGTCAGTATTAAGAGGACTGGGGATGGAACCTATTACCTCCCAAACACTTTGCCTCCAAGTAGCTGAGTTACAGCACTGCGTCACCAGTGCCAAAAATAAACAATCAAACCTGCAGGATATGATTTGAAGACAATATGCACATAATCCAGCTTGTTGCAGTAGCATTACAATTAATTTCATTTGTGTAATTTAGATTGGTCGGGAAATGCTTGAAATGCCCTGTTCCCGTTTAAAATTTTGGGAACTAAATATAATTTATAGCCTTTGGACAGTAAATGTTTTTAATTACCAAGTATATAACAATATTCTTGTATATGAATGCAAAGTTGTGTAAAAATGTCACATGAATCCATTAGATATTTTTTTTTTTAATTGTGTACACAAACATACGGAAATTTGATTTAAATATATACATACAAATATGTATTTAATATGTTTACTATAAATCATAAAAGAACCTCGCCAAATTTATATGCGTAGATCTTCTCTAAATATCACTACATGATATCTTCATTTTAGCTCATTTACAATTTTTTTTTATATTTACATTCCAAACTATTTAGATTTACGTTAACTCAACATTAATTATTTTTTTCAAAATAGACCCATCTATATGTCTCCTTATGCTTTTCTTTACATTCAATGACTTATTATATTAATTTAGAAAATTTGAGGATTTAATAATTATTTGCACATAAAATAAAACTAATATATAAAAAAAAATTTAGGCTACATAAAGAATTACAATAAATTAAATATTTGTAGTAAACTTAAAAAAGTTGTTCAGTACTTAAACGCTGATTGTGAAGATATAAGCAAATATGAGTAGCAAACGAGTGTGAATGAAGATGTGTAGTCCTTGTTACCAATTAAGGTCAAGTGGTCCTTAAAAAAGAAACTTATGAACAACCCAATAAGCCTATCATGGGATTCCAGCTATATTTTAGTATGGTTCTAATTTTCGACTAACTGACAAACTTGATTCTCAGTTCTCTTCCCTACACAACATCCAGACCCTGAATACCAGCCAACTGAAAACCCTCTACCTCTTCTAGTAGTGTCCATGTCAACGGTAACCATTGAGCGGACACCATGTTGGTGATAGGAGAACAGAGAACAGAACTGATCAACTACAATCTCCACACTTAGATCATACGTAGCTAGTAATAAGCACTAAGCAACTGTTCTGGCTTATTGTATACTTTACATATTATGTCTTAAAATTAAAACAAATGATCAACTCAAACATAAATATATTCCTAACTTTATCACCAAAACGTATTTCTGTTACGTACGTTGTAAGCAACTCTAAAGGTAAATTCTATGGGATCTCTGGAGGTAGATTTGGAAGTATAAGCATCAAGGCAATTCAACTGGAAGCATGTAGAAACTGGTTTTACCCTAAGGGACTGTAAGTACAAGTTAGGGAAGGTCCTCTGAGGGCATGTGGTGAGACATTTACAGACAGGCAATAGACAATATATTAGGCAAATTTATACGTGCATCAAAATGATCCCGTTGTTGCATGGTAGTTATTTTACATTAAAGCTTGAATCAATCATTTTCTTCTTTTGTTGTAATGATCTTTTTTTCATCTGCCTTTTTGTTATTGTATTGAAATTATTTACTATTTTAAATTGCTGTAAAATAAAAATACTAATATGGTTATATGCTAGATTTGATAAAAATTAAACAAGAAAACAAACGCACTTGTTGGAAGTATATTTTGGGTAACCTTTAAAAACCTCTATCAATTTTTTATCTATGTTCAAAATTACATTTTTGATCATTTTTAGCTATTTGAAATTTTGATGTAACTTTTTAATCAAATACTGTACAGTATAAAAAAGTTAATTAATGATAATATATAGAATACTGTTGATTGTAATGTTTACCCACCCGCCCACCCATACACGTACGGTGGTGTTGACCCACCCGCCCACCCATACACGTACGGTGGTGTTGACCCACTCGCCTACTCATACACGTATGGTGGTGTTGACCCACCCGCCCACCCATACACGTACGGTAGTGTTGACCCACTCGCCTACTCATATATGTATGGTGGTGTTGACCCACCCCCCTACTCATACATGTATGGTGGTGTTGACCCACCCGCCCACCCATACACGTACGGTGGTGTTGACCCACCCCCCTACTCATACATGTATGGTGGTGTTGACCCACCCGCCCACCCATACACGTACTGTGGTATTGATTAATTAATTAACGTGGTAGGTTAATTATTGTTAAGATAATTAACTACAATAATTATCTTAACATGATTATTGTAGTTGCACAATATATTTAATCATGCCTCTAATTTTGACCGATTATGTCCATTTGTAAACAATTCATTAAAAACCTTAAATATAATTTTGAAAAGTATTATGTGAAAATTAAATATCCCAAGGAAAACCGTGAGATACGCAACTCATTACACCAAATATCTATTTAGGTCTATAACGTAACATAAATGGTGGCATGAAGTATAAGGTATCGATAATATATAATGAAATGACAATAAATGTCATGCTCGTATACTTGGCTAGACCGTTTAAACTCAAGTCAGCTTCTGAAACAAAGGGTGAATAACTTCATTTTATATTCGTAATAACATTACCTTAAATAACTTGTAAGTTGTATAGTTGTTCCAAATTTAAGTGAAAAACCGTATCAATAAGTCATATATTCCAACACAGTATAACACACTATTGTTCAAGACCATTCAAAACTGTTATGTAACTTCTTAATCAAGACTAAATAATATTTTTTAGATGCTTAATATTAATTAGTACACTGGTACATATTTTATTACTATATTGGTTGTCCTAAAGTAAAACAAACAAAAAATATTACGTAAAATATTCTTAATATTTATAATTATTTTGTATTTACTATAAATATTTGATCATTTTATGACAAATGTATTCATAGCTTGTATCAAACTATGGGCCAATAAGTTCTATACAAACATTGTGTAATTTATTGTAGTTACCAGAGCTGCTAACATAACATTTTGGCCAAAATAAAATGTTGCCAAAAACAAGCAACAAAGAATTGAGAGATGGTGAGAGGTAGAGTTATTTTACAGAATCACTCAAGAGTATACAATTAAACAGCAAGCGTTGTTGAAAGTATACAAGAGTATACAATTAAACAGCAAGCGTTGTTGAAAGCAGAGACATGGTTAAATGTGTGTAGTAACTCTAGCGTATGTTTTTAGTTGATAATGCTGTAACTGATTTTCTTTTCTTTATTGTGTATCATAACATTCTATGTAGTTAATTCTAATATATTTTCTTGATGTAAATGTACATAAATTATTATTGATTGATTGATTTCTTACATTGTCTCAGATAAGAGACACTGAAACAATTTTGTGCATATTTGAAGACGAATATGAATGAGTGTAGTAAGAATGGGGATGACTTGTGTAGTCTGGTAACTAACTGAGTTCGAATTGTGTTCAGAAAGGGCTATTTATTAATAACTTAATATCCAGGGCAACTAAGGAACCTGCAGCTTTACTAAGAGTCCAAATTTCATAGTATTGGTCCGATTTTCAGCTTATTGACAAGCCTTATACTTAGTTATGTCCCCTACACAACATCCGAACCCTGACTACTGCCCAACAAGAACAACCTAGACTTCTCTAGTAGTGTCCACGTTGACCACGTTGATAGTAACCATTGAGTGACCGCCATGACAGTATTAAGAAGAACAAGCATAGAACCTATTGCCTACAATCATGGGATGATAATCTGCAAATGACTTGCTAATACAGTATAAACTTCAAACAATGTTATAACTAATTTTCTATCACAAGGTTTATCCCTGGTTTACATGATTAAACAAGGATTTATTGTACATTTAAATTTACATATGCAAATATGACACGTTCCTGATATATCTAAGGCTCTCTAACTTAAAAAAGGATTAAAAAGAGGCTATTTTACAAGAAATGTTCACACAAACAAATTAAAATTATAGTATAATTTTCTATGAATATAGTTCCTAACAGATATATGAAAACATTAAGATATATGATAATACCAACAGTTGTGGTTGTACAAACATTTTAGCTGTTGGAATACAGTGAATACACCATTGTTATTCATTTATTTCTTAATTTTAGTCTGAAATAATTATGAAAGCATTTTTAATGAAAGGAAAGGAACACAATCTGTTGAAAAAAATTAGCCTAAAATCTTGTAATCAGAAAAAAGTATTTACTGTCGGCACAGAAATTATGTGCACCCGAGTTTGAAGGTTTTTACTAAGAAACTATAAAAAGCCTATGAAAACTCCAATCATGCTTTTTACCAGCATGATTCCAACCAATTTGGAAGTACCAGAATTTTAACTACTTTTTACTACTGATTTTACCAGATATTCATACCATTATTCAAAAAACTAGTTGATGTATCACATTTATATTTTAGTATGTGGTTATTAGGATTGTTTTCTACAAGTTTCATTACATTTAGAATTTAAACTTTTATGAAAGAAAGTTTTTATTGATTCCCTGAAACATTGTTTTCTTAGCCAATAATAACCTAAGCATGTGGAGGTCGTAAAATTAATTACTTGGTCTCGTTGTAATCCTTATGACATGTATAATTACAGTCCATTCCTTTCAAATGTGCTGTAGAAGTAAATGCAGTTATTTTAAATTGATTTAAATCAATTTAAAATCACTGAATTTACTTACACATATTAAAGTAATGTATTCTAACTATACACGTACAACTGTACGTGTATGGGGTGGGCGGGTGAGTCAATACCAACTGTACTTGAATGGGCGTTGTGGGTGGGTCAATACGTGAATGGTTGGATGGGGTGGGGTCAATACCACTGTACATGTATGGGTGGGTGAGTGCGTCAATACCACTGTACGCGTAGGGTGGGTGGGTGCGTCAATACCACCGTATGTGAATGGGTGTGCGGGTGGGTCAATACCACTATATGTGTATGGGTGGGTGGGTGGGTCAATACCACTGTACGTGTATGGTGGGGTGGGTAGGTCAATACCACCGTACGTGAAATGGGTGTGCCGGGTGGTCGAATACCACTTTACGAGAATGGGTGTGCGGGTGGGTCAATACCACTGTACGTGTATGGGTGGTGGGTGGGTCAATACCACCGTACTTGAATGGGGGTGCGGGTGGGTCAATACCACTGTACGTGTATGGTTGGGTGGGGTGGGTCAATACCACTGTACGTGAAAGGGTGGGCGGGTGGGGTCAATACCACTGACTGTGTATGGGTGGGTGGGGTGGGTCAATACCACTGGTACGTGAAAGGGTGGGCGGGTGGGGTCAATACCACTGTACGTGAATGGGTTGGACGGGTGGGGTCAAAACCACTCTACGTGTATGGGTGGGTGGGTGGGTCCATAGCACTGTACGTGAATGGGTGGGTGGGTGGGTCAATACCACTGTATATGTATGGGGTGTACGTATATATTATATTATATATATATATATATTTTCGTCTGCCGTTATGCATGTCATGAGGATTACAACAAGGCCAAGTAATTAATTTTCCGATCTCTAGAAGCCAAGAAAACAATGTTTCAGATAATTGATAATTTTTTTTTTAAGTTAAAATTCAAAATGTACAATACTTACAGAAAAAATTCCTATCCGATTGAAATATAAATTTTAGAACCACGTATTAAAATATAAATGCGATACATTGACAGGTTTTTGAGTAAAATCGGTGTAAATTTGATGTACAGTGAAAACTAGTTCAAATTCCGTTATTTTTCTTTGTTCCAGCTAGGATAAGAATTAATAAAACTATAATAAAATTTAAAAATGCACATTTTTATTGTACAATGAAAGGAGGAAAAAATGGTGTGATTTGATTTTTCGTAGGCTTCTTAATTTGTTTAGAAAACAATGAAAACAACCAACTCGAGTGCACATAATTACTGCGCTGACAGTAGAGCTTTTATATTTGAGTAGCAAGAATATATTAAATTAAATATGGAAAGGTATAACAAATGAACAACAAACGGGTTGAATGTAATGATGTCCATCCCAAACACAGGTTTTAAAAAGTGCATTTTATTGAAAATTTATTTTTAAATGTAGGAGTGGATTTTAAATTTCAAGGAAGTAAAACCCAATAATAAATAAACATACTGTTTCATCTATCGGCAATTTATTCACTGTAATATTTGACTGAATACTGTTCAAGGGATCAAGTCGGGAATAATCCTTAAAGCCCCAAATCTTATAATAAAACGATCATATAAAAAATCATAAATGATAAATGTAATCTACTAACATCATGCAACACTCTGATTATAAACTTAAAGACCAGAGAAAATACTACTGTTGTAGAACTGCCAAATAATATCTTTGACAAAGGTAGTATATTGATAAAAGGAATAAATTGACTGGAGCTGTTATAAAGTTATGCTCAAGTAGAACTTATTTTCAACTTTCAGATTGGTTCTTTGAGATAAAAAGAGTTTTAAAAGTCTTTAAGTTGTAATGAACTACAAAATTGACCCTAGATCTTATTTATTCAGTTAATTAAAGTAATTTATTTGTGAGTATTCTATAGGATCGGAATATGTAAGATCGTAATCAGTGACAATCTAATGAGCAGTTTAAGGTTTGGTGTTTTTATATGACTACAAATATATCCACATGAAACATTCTTTTTTCAGTACTGTACATTTTAATAAAGTTCTATTAATCCATTTCTGCTACTTCTCGATTTCATCGAACTTAAGATTTTATTAATTAAAAATGACAACTTAAAAAAGTTCCTTACAAGGTATGACATTTTATTAATTTTTTTCATAAACCTCTAAACTGGTGTATGTCTGTTTATGTAGTGCCATTAAATATAACAAGTAAATTCTTTGTTTTTAAATTTAATGATGATGGAGTGTTTGATGATGTAGAAAAAAAGGATTGTAGAACTTGTTCCCTCATGTGGTAAGAAACTCTACTTGTCTTTTGGACTTGGTACAACCAAACTATAGAGGTAAAGCATTTTCTGTAGGCGTCCACCTGTGCTGCTATCCAATGTTGAATGGTTTCAAATAAGCGAGCGTTCAACATTTGGCATACTAATAGTTCAACTATTAGTCAATTTAGAATGTGCTGTGCTGTAAAGAAATAGAGAGAGACGAAGAGAGATTGAGAGAGAGAGAGAGAGAGATATCAATGACTACTGGTGCTACCTGTGAAAACAGAACAAGAACTAATTTCACCGAAAGTAAAACCGGCTTCACAAGACCTAAATAAGTGTTCTTGTTTCTACAGTCAGTGGTACATTCCAAGTCTGTTTAAACACTAAATTTAAATTATTAACAGACTCGATTGGCAATCTTACAAAATAAAAGAACACTATTAATATTATAGTCTACAATTCAATCTAAAAATGTGCACAAACTATATATTTGAACATGTTCATGCAAAAGCACTTTGCATTTGTATGTCTGAGTATTTGTGGAAGTTTTCATGTTAAATGAAGACCAATATATTCATAAGTGTTTTTGGCACAAGTGTTACTGACAATCTTATTGGTTAGTTTGCGATTCAGATTTTGTACTTGAAAAGATGTAGGTTATATCAACACAAACGTCAGAATGTAGTATAGGGTTTGTAACACCAAACAATAGAATATGTCCAAAAATATTCTCCCATACTTGTCAATCGTCTATTACTCACTAAATGTTAATTTTTTGGCTAAGTAAAAAGATCCTAGACCAGGAATCGTAAAAGGAAATTACGCCACGAAGTATATAGAGAGATAGCATTAGAGAACTTATCTAAGAAGACAGGTCAACTAACACATTGCCGTAGAAAACAAATAGAGAGAGGTCACAAGACACCAAAAATTTACAATGCTACTAGCACTTTTCCCTTAGATGAGTAGAGAGACTCAATTTGTATACTACTACTACTGTGGCAATAGTAGACTTGTCTTCTTAGGTAAGTTTCCTGGTGTCCTATATATTAAAAATTGGGGTTAATATGATTAGAACGAGTTGTTTTCAAATATTTCCTTGGTAACACCTTTATATAGAGAGTCCTGTATATTTATTTGAAGGCACATTTTGTTTAAAGATTGCTTCCCATAGAAACTTGCAGTTTGAAACTTTGTTTGATATTATAACACTAATTAATGCTCTACTGTGCTCTCTCTCAGATTAAACTCTCAGATTAACAAAAACAATATTTTCTTACATTTGACACTTTTGACTAGAGTAAACACAAGTCACACAGTCTTGAGAAAATATTTTGTATAACAGTATTTTTATGAAATTACCCTCTTCTGGTAAATTATTTACAACACTACATGTATTTTTATTTATGTAGCATATTTTTCTAATCAATTTATGAGGAGAGAAACATACTTACTTAAACAATTTGGCTTCGCAATTATTTGTTTTCTAAAATATAAGTAAAACCTACAGGTTTATCTCGTGAAATGAAAGCTTAACATTTAGAAAAAAGGCCATCTAGATATTAGTTGGAAGAGAGAAGGAGGGGATGTAATAATAAGCCTGGAATCCTTTCACTCTTAAGGCTTCATCATTCATATTTCGTTCCTGCTGATCTAACAGTTGCAGGATGTTATCTGACTGTCCTTTGTCTAGAAACAATGTAACATGTAGATGTTAATTTTTCGTTTATTTTTATTTAATAAATCTACCATATACTAATAATTCTTAGCTATTATTTTTAATAGTTTTCAAATAAATACAAGCAGCATTTTAAATAAAATGTGAGTTTGTATGCATTTAATTTTAATTCACGTTGGCACTAGTGGCACAGTGCTGTAATCCAGCTACTTGGGGACAGAGTGTTTGGGAGATTGTAGGTGATAGGTTCCATGCTCGGTCCTCTTAATACCAACACAGCATCAATGATTGCCATCAACATGGACACTACTCGAGAAGTCTGGGGTGTCCATGTTGGACAGTAGTCAAAGTTCATATGTTGTGTGGGGAAGAGAAATGGGTGTGAGACTTGTCAGTTAGCTGAAAATCAGATCAACACTACGTTTCTGTCACAAAAAGAATCAATATCACTTATTAAACACCTTACCTCAAAAGCTGATCAGTGCACGGGAAGAAAATATAAAAATCACAACAAAACAGCTGAAATGTAATATCATATGGCATATGTAAAGTTTTGCCACCAAGTCATGAGGGCCATCGGTGTACCTCATCAATAACTTCACAAAATGGCGGCAAAAGACCGGATGAAAGCTATTTCTGTACTCGGGGTGTCATTTCCGGTTACATGGAACACAGAACTCGGAACAATGAATATTGAACTTTACCGTAGAAACAGCTCTGGCACCAGGCTGAAATCTAGTGAGGGCCACCGGTGGCCCTCATGGTGTGAGCTAAAATTGTTGTGTGGGCCACCGGTGGCCCTCATCGTGTTAAGTTTTAAATTATAATAAACTTTTTTTTATCCATCAGCAAATAATATTGGCCTCAGAAGCTCGTAATGAACTTAGGTTTTATGGTCCTTTTATTTATTAGAAGTGTTTTTCAATATAGAAGAAATAAAGTGTGTATTATAATTTTATTTATCAATAAAAGTGTACATGTTTTTGTAAGTTGAGACATTTAAGGCCTTACAAAATGTTTGACTCTTGCTTATTTTTATTTCTTTTTTCTCGATATAAATCTGTTGTGTCTTCTATTTCAATGACGTAAAAGCATTAATCTTATGATCTAGCTCTCAAATAGCAAGAAAAGTAGATCTCATAATGTTTGAAACAATACCAGAGATATTTTTTAGTCATTTTGGGATATTACATTACTTATTTTGTGTGTTAGCTGCCATAGCTGGGAGAACACAAACTCATGACAGTTCAGCTACCAGATTTGTTGCTCATTTGGAACTACCCAAGGGGTATGTAGAGTTTTACATATTTGCTATAGACACGAATAATCTCATAGCTTTATGGGGCAGGGTAGAAGTATTGAGGAGTCAGTGTGCTAACTTCTTATTTATAACTTTTTTATCAAGAAATTGAGACGAGGGCTATGTCCTGAGGCAAACAACATTTTGTATCTCTCAAAATGCAGCTACTATGAAGTGATGGGAAAGGTTATGTATGGCAGGGAGAAATCAAAGAATTCCACCAGCTTGAATAATGTATACCGAATTAGAGAGTTACACAAAAATGTAGTGATGATGTGTAATCCATATTAATATAAAAACACGTTTACATTTGAGACACTGACAGAGCTTTTGCATATTTTAATGCAAGTATGAATGATTATTTGAGTGTCGGATGAGTATGGATGACCTGTGTAGTCTTGTTACTTTGACTTAGTTCGGAAATGTCTATTTATTAATAGTCCAATACGAGATAATACGGCACCTAACGGACCTACAGCTTTACTTGCAATCTGAACCAAGTAGTATTGGTCTGATTTTTAGCTAACTGACAAGCCTGATACTCACATCTTCCAAGACAACTGGACCATACTTCTCCTGACTAGGCCTACTACCCAACACAGACACTCCAGACTTCGCTCATAGTGTCCATGTTGATGGCAACCATTGAGTGGACACCATCTCATTATTAAAAGGGCCGAGGATAGAACCTACCGCCTACAATCTCCACAGCACTTTATCCCCTGGTGGCTGGCTGGGTTACAGCACTGCCCCACTAGTGCCAACATTATTAAAGCCTTTCTCAGTAAACATAAATGTTTTATTGGCTGCTTATATATACGATTGTTATACACAAGATTTATTGGCTTCTTATTCACAGTTTTTTTCTTTTCTTTGTTATACAAACACTGTGTTCTGAAGTGCCATCATGTGGACTGTTAAAATAAAGAAATATTTTACGCTTATTTTTATTCCAACGCTTCAGAAATATGTTTTTACGATTAAGTTGGCTATCTAGTTCATAAACATCTTAATTGTTGAATATTTGAAAATCACTATAAAAGCAGCGATAATAAACACAGGTATATTGTAAGGTATTTATAAATAACTATACACAGGTGTTACTTGCCAGTTTTAATTAAATAAAAGTCAATACTAAATGAGAAGCATCAACATTTTTGTAACTAGAAAGATAACTAATTTTTGTTCATTCATCTGATGTCACAGAAACACAAAGAATGCTGTATGACAGTTTGAATGCTGGTGCAACAAGCGTGTAAATATTGACAAATGCTTAGCACGATGCAATTTAACAGTTGTACATGTGATAGCTGTATTGATTGGTTGGTCATTACTGTGTATTTATTTAACTTGTAGGACTTACATTTATGTTGTATGTGTCCACAATCATTATTATTCAAATCTTTACCTGTTTAATCTCTTTTTAATTTATTTTATGTCGTTTTGTAATCGATGACTATTTTCATAGATAATTTCTGTGTATTTCAATTTGATAAAATATTCATTGGAAAACATAGAGGGTTCAATTTATTTTTTTTTTTTTTTTTTTTAAACTTTCACTGTTTTAAATGTTTATATTATATGAACAAACCACCTTTTTGGTTATAATAAAATGAATGCTACTTGCTCTTGTTACGTTTTAAATATTAACACTAGCTTTTAATCCTAGGCCTGCATTTTCAGGTACAAATCCAAATTAAAACATTCTGAACTAAACCAAGTAACTAACAATTGGCTTTACAACTTCTTACCTTACCTAACAGGCCACTCAAACCTCAGAAGGTTTTTGGCCTCACCAACAATGCTCCGCCATCTCTCTCAGTCTTGCATCCAGCCAGCATCCATCTATATTCTTCTATGTATTTCCCAATTTGGTCTATCCAGCAAAGACGTGGCCATCCCAAAGGTTGCGTTCCTCTTGGTAAACCATCTGATACGGATTTTATCATTGTGTCATCTTCTCTCCTGATCACATTAAAAATGTAAAGTAGCTAACAGATTGGCAATTGATTGAAAGAAGCTTGATACTTAAAAACATCACTGAAACAATTGCTGCATTTCACGTTGATACCAAGTGAGTCTTTCATTGTGTTAAAAAATATGTGGAGACCAAAATGCTTAACCATTCAAAGCATACAATATAATTAAAATTGTTAAGTGAAGTGTTCAAGAAAATTTAAAAACTATTTATCAATCACTAGGAAAGTACTCTACTATATATAGAGCGATGGGCTATGAACCTCTTTTTTCTGACACTAGTTGCAGCAGATGTAATCACTAATGTCTCTATGATTGGTCTGAATGTAAACGTCCTCATGGAAACAAATTACAAATGAAATATATAAAGTGCTTTTTGAGATTTTTGTTCTTTTACTAGTTTTGACTCTACCCCAATATTTGGTTTCTTGTCCGTCTAATCATTAAACACAGCACTGTCTGACTGAAAACCAAGAGGATGTTTCAAATCAGATTGAACGCTTTGTTTTTCAATGTAAGTTAGCTCTTTTTAGTGATGAACATTGAAGCCACAAAATAACTGTTGCAACCGAAGTACAGATGTGTCGAGTTGAAGTTTGAAAAGTCATTAAGCTAAGTGTAACTATTTTCATGTGCAGATGGTTAGTCAGCATTATTTCAGTGAACTGAATCTAAAATCTAATCAAACTAAATCAAACATGAACACATTTTGTCTCTGACAGCAGGAGCTCCAATTTCAGACATGTCTTCATGGATGACACTCTTTTTTTAGAGGTATTATATATAATAATGTTCCTTCGTCACTGACTGACTGAAACAACCATAGGTGTTCCCTCTATTTGGTTGTAATATTCATTATTTATTTGAAAAGTATTTTGTGACATGCAGAGGTTTATTAGTAATATTATATATTCATAAATTGTTACTTGTTCAATTTGTAAGGAAATTAACCAGTTTTTTATTATATGAATAGTTTCTTTTCTAGTTACATTGGTTACAGCAGCTTCAGGCATAGGTTCGTTGTTCAGTCTTGTAAAGTTCTGTATGCCAAATGTCTTACTGATCGCCTAATATGGTTTGGTATTCATATATGGCATAAGGAGTGAGATTTTGAGGAGGTTGTGCAAAAAGCAACATGGCTATGACAAACATCTTAAAAAGAACTTGAACTTCAACTTGGCGAGGGCGAGATGACCGTGTTATTGACCCACCCACCCACCAATAGACATACGATGCTTTTACCCACCCACCTATACAGGTATGATGGTATTGACCCACCCACCCACCAATACACATACGATGCTATTGACCCAACCCCCCACCCACTCATACACTTACAATGGTATTGACCCACCCGCCCACCAATACACATACCATGCTATTGACCCACCCATACACGTACAATGGTATTGTCAAAAGTCTTGAAACTTAAAAAAGCCTGTCAAAATAATTGCTAAACTAAACCACAGAGCTGAAATTCTTTTAGGAAGTTACAATTACTGACTTTATTATGTATGAGGTGATACTATACTTCAGATCACTTTTTTCCCCTGGTTCATGTCAGGAACGTTCACCAATACTACACTAGAGGCAAGGACAATCTCCGATCACAACTTTCAATGCATAAAAAGTACATAAATTGTTGAAGGTGTTGGTGATGGTATCATGGGAGTATTTTTAAGTAACAAAGTAAGTAAGTAATAATATCATCGTAGATCAATTCAACATACTTCGTAAAATCTATGAGAGTAGTGTTAAAAAGGTAATGCAAAGATGATCATTATGATGCTATGGTACCCAAATATTTTATTACTAACTCCTTCAATACCAATACATCATTAATTGGAAAATGTGAGGGAATTGAAGCTTTATTTGTATTAGAGTCAGAAAATTATTGTATTGTTGAACACTGCTTGGTGTACCCTACACTTTTGGTTAGAGTATCTTTCAGATAGATGCATTTCTTGTTAAGATTAGAAAAACCTTTATACAATTAAATATTTGCATAACATTTTTATGTTTACAAACTTGATATTCAGAATTATATACACGTATTGCTTACCATTTAAATTTTTCATTTTTAAATAGTGCATGTTGGCACCAGTTGGTAGTGCTGTACCCAGCTAATCGCGAATAGAGTGTTATGGAGATTGCAGACGGTAGGTTCTATGCTAAGTTTATTTAATACCGACATGGCATCCAATCAATGATTGCTATCGGCGTGGACACTACTAGAGAAGTCCGGGGTGTCTATGTCAGGTGGTGGTCAGTGTCCGGATGTTGTGTAGTAGAGAAAATTGAATTTTGGCCTTGTCAATTAGTTGAAAATCAAACCAATACTACATGGTTCAGATTACATATAAAGCTGTAGATCACTTAGTTGCCCTAGCTGTTGGGTTATTAATAAATGCTCGTTCTGAGCATAACCAGACCACACAGGTGAATATTCATAAGGTGAATATTCACCTTAAAATACGCACAAAGCTAAGCCAATATCTGATATCTGAGAATAAAAACACAACATAAAACCTTCGGACTTGAGTGTCATTTATGTATCAAAGTTGCATTTGATTGAGTTAAAATCTACAATTATATATTCACAAAGTTATAGAATGTTTAGTTGTTACAAAGAAATACCCTGGAGCGTTTTTAAAAGACCTTTAATAGCAACTACAACCAAAGCTAACAAAATAGTGCTACTATTGCTTTAGAAAAAACAAAATATATTCATATGTCCCTGCCTAGTACTGTATTTTATAAAAATCGTTTAACAAAGTACATTTTATCTGGTGTGGAAAGGGGGTTTATTGCTGGGCTTTTGCCGTAGAAGGCCGTTTTGTCTTCTGGCGATCATCACCTATGTATGAATAAAAAAAATCAATGATAAATTACTGCCAAATTTTGAACCAAATACAGAGCTTGTTGATGGTAACACCCCATATCAAAACGTTCACGTTGGAAAGGCTCCTACATTAAATAAGTAAAAAGTAGAGATGCAAGCTTGATTACACCATCCGTCACAATTCAAATTGACTTTTAATTCTTTAAATACTCATGATTTAAACAAATAACATGAGCCTTTTACATTTTATTCTTAGCTACAATAACAATTACAGTTTACTAACAAACCTAAGTATGCATATGTATTTTTTACTTGATCTATTTAAAAAAAAAAATTATTTATACATTCTTAAGATGCCGATCGTCAAGATATGGGCGAATATGGATTTCGAATGAGTGTAGATGGACGATTGTGGTCATTGTTACTATCTGAGTTTGACTAAGCTCAGAAAGGACTATTTATTAATAGCACAATAGCCAAGCCAATTGATTGGATAGTCTCTGTTCTGAAACATGGTTATTGTAAGTATTGCTCATAGAAGCAATGCTCATATGGGTCCCTCCAGTGAAGCTGGTTTTACTTTTTGGTGAAAGTAGTTCATATTCAGTTTTCACAGGTTGCCAGCATTCTCCCACAATCTCTCTTCATCCCTTTAGCAATGGCTGAAATGAATAATAGCTGAGCTAAAAATACGCCAGTCGTCCGTGTGCTTATTTGAAACTAATCTCCGTCATATAGCAGCACAAGTACGCTTACAGGAAATGCCTTGCCTCGGACAGTATGTTTCTGTAGTTAATAGTGTACAACTATAAAGTCCAAAGCTATACTTTGCCATATATTCCTTCATATTAGTGTTAATTGTATTGCTATGAAGTATCTGCACCGAATTGGAAGGTCAGGTCACCTCAGTGCAAGTACAGCCCGGAGGACGAGGATGATGCTCATCACTCTTTCTTTGTATGTGGGCACTTCGCTTGGGAGAGAAGAGCACTTGTCTCCGCGGTAGGTCCTGTTACGGCAGACACCATAATAAAGGCAATGCTGCAAAGCGAAGAAGCATGGAGATCTGTTGTGGACTACGCCAACACATTACTACGTGCCAAAAGTGAGGAAGGATGTCTGACTGACCAAAGGTGTCCAACATGAAGGAAAAGTTACCTCGTAAGAACACAAGACACGGCCAGGCATAAAGTCATCCGAAAGGGTTCCGGATGGATCACCCCGGTCCGTAGGGGTTTTAGTGGGTATTCCCTTAGTTGAAGTTCATTCTTAGGGGCAAGTCCCACACTCAGTGTGTAAAGACATCTTCCCTATGTAAATAAAAAAAAAAAAATTCCATTGCTATTCTCTTCATATGAGGTATACATCTTTGGCAGATTTCCTGTCTATAAAAAAATTGATTTTTGCTATAACAACCTTATTTTATTTAGATATTAATTAAAGTAATTTAATTTATTTATCAATAGTGTTGATCAAGAACAGAAAAAAACCTAACAAGTTTCACATTCTCCAGAAAATGTAGTTTGGTTTTACCAAAATAACTTTAAAAGTTTTCTATACCTGCATACTTATTGGATTTGATTCTCCATAAGGCCAATGTTCCAAAGTCAAACCATGTAGAGGGTCGAAGGCTCGACTGCAACAAAATAATTCACTGGAGAAGACTGTTAAATAGCGAATAGAAAAATCACACAGACATACAACATTAAATACAGTAAACTCTCGATTTAACGTACTTCGGATTTAACGGACAGCTTACAGCATTACAGTATCTAAAATTCTATAAATCACGGATTTAAGATTATGAAGGAATTTTTATGGAAAATTGTATTTTATAAATGTGTAGGTTAATCAACTCTATACAATATTTATTTGTATATTTTATTAATCTTAGAGTTACCTATAAGCTGGCAGCATCACAGTTAGTTAAGCTGATTAAGATGTGGCAATCTCATAACAGCTTGAGGTGATTTCACCCTAATTTAGCCGACAATCGGCTTTAATGGACTATAGCCTGTCTAGACATGATATGGCTTTAATGGCCATAGACATGATTGCAAAGTCCAAAATCCTGAAAACTTGTCTCTGCCCATATTCTTCTCCATAACCAAAATTTTGATCAATATTACAACATTAAAGTAATCAGATCTCTTCCTTCCCATGCCAATAGTTCCCAACTCCGAAGGGTGGAATTAGCACACCAATGAATAACAAAATTCTGTGACCCACCTAATCTGAACATAAGATAGACCAATTCCCCTCAATCCTTCCCCATCAGAAAACTTCATTTACTAACTGAAAAACTGCATCTATACCTTGAGTGTTGCTCTATGGATGTACAATCCCCACCTCTAAACACCCCCACCACAACCACCTACTCGGCAATAATGGAAGCCATGTCAGTCTCTCTTTCTCTTGCACTCTCTCTGCTCACCTGAAGAAAGTGCCAGTGGCATTGAAAATTTGTGTGATTATGTGTTTATTTTGTGTATGTTACTACTACTCTGGTGTTAGTGAACTTGTCTTCAGTAAGGTTTTTGTTAAGGTAAGTTTGCTGATGTCCCATCTATCCAATATACTACAAAACTAACTGTCAATAGTAACTGTAGTTCTACAACTATTCTGTCAATGTGACTGTTTATTTTGGTTTCTTTTCTTATTCTTAAAGATTATAAAAATAACCTGATTAGACAAGGTGGAGTTGTTTTTATTTTGTCTATCACTTTTTAATTTATATGTCTTGATTATTATTAAGTTTAATATGCTTGCATAGGTAATTAACTGTTTATGTTATTCTTTTATGTTAAACCTTAGTTTCAAATTTTATTTGTAAACTATACTTGCATGATCTAAATTATGAGTGCCAACAGTTTGAATTATATGGAAAGTAAGTATTGATGACAGGAGTATACCTCAGACTCTACCACGAGGAAGATGGTATGGGAAGAAATATTTCAACAAACAAAGTAAAAGAACTATAACAAATGTTTATAAATTTTGAGAAACTGTCCAGTAACACTAAAATGGTAAAGAACATGAATTTTAAGCAAGTTCACAAATTAACAGCCAATGCATGTAGAGTACCAAGAAGCATGACTCAAAAAATTAACAAACAAACTGTTGGATTTATTAGGATGCTACCTAAGTATAGCATCTCGAGGTAAATGTTTTAAAAGTCTTCCAATTTCACTAAACTTAATGATTTTGGTAAGGATGTCGGCAAGAAAACTGTACTTGAATTTTATCAGCGTGGTGTGTTGCCAACTACAAAGAAAATATAAAACTAGACTTGAGAAAAAAATTATTTTTAATTGCTCCGTATACTTAAGGGATTAGGATTTAAAAATATAAGAAATTTAATGATGGAAGAGTGATTTTAATGGAAAAAGAAAATATTATTTGCCTTTGTGCAGATTTTCTTGGGAAGATCCGTGCTGTTAAGAATGAATCTCTTCAAAGACCACTTTTTTATTTAGATGGGACCTGGGTTAATGAAAACCATAGTTGAAAACAGCCTGGATGGATTCAAATAACAAAGGGGGGTTTAAAGTGCCCCATAGAACTTATTTTGGCTTCAGGTAAAGAGAGAAATTGCCTCACGGAATAATACGTTTAGGATAGTAGATGTTAAGCGACTGATAGGGTCACAAAACATGACTGAGAAAAATGTGTGCGCGACACTGAGAAATTGTAGGATAAAGATTACCACCAACAGTTTGTAAACAACGTGAATATTGAGCCAATCATATTTAGTTTAATTGAAGAAAGCTCAAGGAACAGCCTCTTCCGAGAATGATGATATAATGAACACGGTTAAATGGCAGACTGGAAAACGTGTAAAATGTGAATTCATTACTCAAATTATCATCAAATTTAAGTTACTACATGTTTTTACAATTGAAATTAACAAATTTATTCAATTTAAAAATACACTAAGCTTGGAATGGTAATAACTTATGGTGATATTTAATTATGAATAGTAGGAAAACAAGATCTTTGAATGAAATTTAGATACCAAATAAGTCATATTCATTTAAACAACTTTTTAACTAAAAGTTACCTCAGTATTTGAAAATATCTTATTTAACAAACTCATAAAATGAACAAATTTTATTTCATAATAATGAATTCAGCTGAAATCCAACTACAAAATTAAATTTATATTTATAGAACCCACAGTTCAATAGAATTATAAGGTGTAAGAATTGAATTTTAAATAATTTCCAAGAAATTGAAACAAAGGTCAACATGTATTATTGGTAACTGTACACTTTACATTAGCTGACAGCCTTGCTTTTTGTAACTCTAATGTGGTTATCGGGAAATGCTTAACTACATAATCAGTCAATCTTTTCTCCCTTCGTCACTACAGTTGTTGAAATTAGTTGATTGATTCTGTCATCCATGACTATACATCCAATTCTCTGGTACATATTCCACCGTCTTTGGTGAATAGTGACATAGCAATCTGTATGTGAGTTTTGAAATGTATATGTACAGACCTGGTGACACCGGCAAAACATCCGTGCTTGTGAATATGACGCTACTCTAACTGAATTCTTCTCAAGTACAAACACAAATGATCACCTACTTAACAACAACGATTTTATTTATAGAAAGTTAAATTTCCAATCCAATGTTAAATTTCGTGTCTTTAATTATCAGCTGTTTTGGAGTACAGTACAGGTACTACGAATATGCCGGACAGAATGAAACCTGCGTATGAGTATAAATTTAGCATATATAAGGTTTGAGCAGTGGAGATCCACCACTGTACATCTGGGAAGTGACTCAGGAGCCACGCACCTCGCATCTGGGTGTCTCGCACACAATGTGATAAGACAGCTGAGGATATTCAATACAAAGAATACTGGAATCCAGAGGACCAAATTATTCCCACAGACACAATAGGTAAGTAAAATAACGACGATAACAACATTTATTTATTAACAAAATCATTAGTTTTACATGAGTACCCCTCGACTCCCATACATTTAATATTGTAATTTATTCAATTTGTGCCGGCATTCTCATATCAGCTCCGCTGAAAATATTTTCTGAAGGTGGGCTTCCCTACCAATCCCTCCAATTTTAACATGACCAATTCGTCATACCAGCTATCGACTCAATTGGCTGCCAAAACAGTTTAGCCCTTATGGGTTGCTGAGGGTCGAGATAGTCTGTCGAGATGTGATAAAAGACACATTCTGCAACACAAAAGACATATTATAAACATAAAATAAGTCCACCTTTAAGTCAAATATATGGAAAAACAAAGAAAGTTGGCAGTTCATTTGAGCTTTCACCCAAGGGCACAAACTCATGAGTAACTTGTCTTTTTCTGCAACGGATCACTAAGCTATCCTAAATAGAGCTATCAGTGTACCCATTGCATATCACACCAGGGAACTCACTTATGAGTCACCCGTTTACCACAGTTTTACTGTAACTATCTAAATGTTACGTAATGGTAAACAAATTAATTTTAACTTTATGAATATCCAGTTTTGCCCAAAACTACGCAACAATCGTGGGCTGCAAATCTCATCACAGTTGGAAAAACCTCACTATATTGTAGCATTTCAAACTGGAAACATGAATAATATCAACAAAAATGTGCTTAAAAATATAATGAATATAAGAAAAAAATGTAAAACTTAATCTTAACTCAATCAGCTAGCCATATCATGATTTAAAAGCAAATTTTGATCACAATCAATCTAGCATATTGTATGCCATGTACGTCAGATTTCAAGAGTCATAATTTAACATGAGGCCACAGCCACTATTAACAGAGAAACAATATGACAGTATGTGACAATTATTTTTTTGAATGTTTGAAATAGAATGAATAAATTAAATCAGCTCCAGAAGATATATACATTGACTTTGTGATAACAAACATTTTCCGAACAATAATTCAGCTTACTGTATAGTACTGTATGCCAAATTTATTATACAATCTTGCCATTGGTCTGGTCAGAAAACTTGTTTTAATTTGCCTCGCTACTAAAAATATTTGCTATAAATTGCGGCTTGGGTCACTAAAGTTAGTGTAGCAGAGAAATTGTCGACTGTTGTTTATAACTTTGACTATCAATCCACAAAGCAGTGGTAGTTTCCACTATTTTTTTAGTAGTGACAGGGATATTATGATCGAGGAGTTATCCATCATGGATTTGGATTCCAAGTCTGTAATGCACTGGGTATTGAAGGCCCCAAAGGGAGGATTTTAATGGTCCTTCAGCAAAAACCAGAACAGTATACGTCAAAACAAATTACATAACACTATCAATATTATAACTTGCTGGAGGTGGATGCGGGCGCAGCGGGATGTAAAATAACCGGACACCCCAATGGACTACATGTACTATCACATTCTAGTTCTCTATGCAGCTACTACTGAAAAGGCACAAGTATTGGAACATGTCATGCACCAGAGGCACAGAATCATAAGTTTGGAATGATTCTCTTCACAACACAGTTTGATGTGATCCAAGACGCCGCAAAGCCTCCTGTATCACATATCACGGTACTCTTATGTCATGACCAAAAATACACACATTTTTGCCGTAACTTTAATTTAGAATAGCCTAGGTAATGTAATCATTAAATACATTTATCTAGACGAAACAAGGTGGGCTCTATAGGATTGAATGAAAAATACTCAAAATAAGAGTAAGCACAAAATGCACAAACATTATGGTGATCGATTTCGGTGAGCCACGCTCACCTTCCTCAGACCAGAGGGATTCACAAAAGAATCTACATTACATTACACGTACAGTGGTACTGGCCCACCCGTCCTCCCACACACGTACAGTGGTACTGACCCATCCGCCCTCCCATTCACGTACAGTGGTACTGTACTTAAGAAATATCACAGTGCTGGCACAAAGTGTTGTAGTAACAACTTACAGCCAATAGACTTATACAGAGGCAACAAAAGGGTGAAGAATTTTCGAGAGTAGCAGTGCAACTCACAATCACTCAAGTAACTGGCTAATCAAGGGTTAGTTCACTATGCCACGGAAGAAGATAGAACTCTATGCATATATTGCAGGGTCCAACTGTTTTGTTGGGGGGAGGGTGATGACAATGTAAATACTACGAGTACAACTCTTCAGCTTCAAACATTTTAAAGTTTTTAAGTCAGAAACGAGGAATGGAGTCTACTGAGGATAGTGACTTGAAGTGTAAGCACAAAATATTCACTCTGCTGCTGTAATCATAAGTGCACACCAGTCGTCACTGTACGACTTGGAAGTTACTGAATTGGATCTACCGGAAGCTTGCCTCCCATAATGGAAAGTCTAATGCAGATTAGAATCCACCTTTGTAAAACCTTTGATTGAAGATACAAGTTTCCTTGTGTATCCAAGAGGTTTACCCAGAGCTGACTGTGGATTATGTTACCTGAGCTAGACAGATTGCAGTTTGAACACAGGATAGGAAGACTAAAACCTCGAATAGAAGTGGCCATACACACCAAGATTGTACACGTTAACCCAATTGCCAAGTATTTGTTGGCTAAGGGTGTACCTTAACTCTAGCAGTTAAAAATAAATAAATGCAATCTTTTTTGGTAACATTTCATAGTAATCCCCGAAGAAAAGATCTATTTTATTTTTTTCACAAATTCTGATGAATAAAATGCTATTAACAAAAACCAGTTATGTAAAATTGATGTGCGATATTTATTATTTAATATCTTAACAAACTAATAATCTATAAATAAAAGTTTTAAAAATTCAAATTTAGTAATTATGTGACTCTTAATAGTAAATAATATGGAAAGCAAAAGACCTTTTCAACTACAAAATTATTGGTTATATAAATGTATGCTTTTTAAAAGAACAAATAAATACACTAAATAGAATATTTATATAGCCTTTCAAAAGAAAAACAAAATAATTGGCAGATAACAGTGTTGCTATTAATTGGCTATAATCAATATTCAACGGTTTATTAAAATTCTTATTTTACTTTAACATTAGTGACTTTGTTAACGAAAAAAAAAAATCAAGTCACTAAATTTTATTTGAATGCTACAAATTTGACTTAGCACATAATAATAAAAAATTTCTAAGCCTCACTTCCATCCTTTTCAGTCCTAGGTCCAAATCAAATTACATGTGACAGGTATAAGTGCCACGAAATTTGTCAACTGTTTTCCTTACTTCTGCAGAATTCTTTTACAGATGTTTCATCATGATTGTAAAAAAGGGAAAATTGATTGATGTGCATGCACATGTCACATCCTCTTTCCACTGTACTTAGCACAAGTTGCTGCACTTATCTTGTGCCGCAGAGAAGCTTGGCACATTTTTCTCCAAAGACCTATCACATAACATCTGGAATATGGTAACTTGTATCGGCACCTCTCATGCACTAAGTCGAGGAACCTGTAATAATGAAAAAAAGGGCTTTAGGCCTATTATGTAAACAAAATATGAAAACAACGTACAACATACATCTATATGAAAATTTGTAAATTTTATAGTGAATATGGTGTAATACTAACTCCAAAAAATATTGTAGCTTTTTTTTAGGGTATTGAAAGAAATAAATCCTATTGTTGGTCTTTTATTTTAAAATTAAACTCTTTTATTCATTTTTTTTTGCAGATAACAATCCTATTATTGCTCTAAACATTGCAAATAAATATAAACAACTTAGACAGTATTTCCAATCTGTCATACATGTAAATGTTATAAAAATTAACTTGAGATTTTCACTGTTACTATCAAAGTAATCATCATTAGCCCTGTCAAGTAACACTTGATCAACTTCAAATATAAATATAAACAACTTTAGACAGTATTTCCAATCTGTCATACATGTAAATGTTATAAAAATTAACTTGATATTTTCACTGTTTCTATCAAAGTAATCATCATTAGCACTGTCAAGTAACACTTAATCAACTTCAAATATAAATATAAACAACTTTAGACAGTATTTCCAATCTGTCATACCTGTAAATGTTATAAAAATTAACTTGATATTTTCACTGTTACTATCAAAGTAATCATCATTAGCACTGTCAAGTAACACTTAATCAACTTCAAATATAAATATAAACAACTTTAGACAGTATTTCCAATCTGTCATACGTGTAAATGTTATAAAAATTAACTTGATATTTTCATTGTTACTATCAAAGTAATCATCATTAGCACTGTCAAGTAACACTTAATCAACTTCAAATATAAATATAAACAACTTTAGACAGTATTTCCAATCTGTCATACGTGTAAATGTTATAAAAATTAACTTGATATTTTCACTGTTACTATCAAAGTAATCATAATTAACACTGTCAAGTAACACTTAATCAACTTCAAATATAAATATAAACAACTTTAGACAGTATTTCCAATCTGTCATACCTGTAAATGTTATAAAAATTAACTTGATATTTTCACTGTTACTATCAAAGTAATCATCATTAGCACTGTCAAGTAACACTTAATCAACTTCAAATATAAATATAAACAACTTTAGACAGTATTTCCAATCTGTCATACCTGTAAATGTTATAAAAATTAACTTGATATTTTCACTGTTACTATCAAAGTAATCATCATTAGCACTGTTAAGTAACACTTGGTCAACTTCAAATCTATAAAATATTTCCTGATCCAATTTAAAAACGATAAACAACATTTGGTTGTAATGTAGAAGTAAACACGGTTAGTTACCGTGGAAATAAATACAGTATCGATAACAATCAAAACAACTTTCTAACACAGATCATTAGACAACACATACAACAAATATCAAGTCGTGCTATTTAAATATTTTTCATATCAAATTAAAAATCAACAGCACTTTAGCTATGCTGACATACGTTCAATTAACTAGCAAACTAGATGAAAAAGCTCCTGAACATGGTGTACGGAACTGCTCTTTAAGTCTAAAACTTACAGGTTACACGTACATGGGTTAAAACATGTCCTTTAGATAGTCATGTTTACTTCAATAAATTTGGACCTTAACATAATTTTGTCCTTTTTAAGTAAAACATTGCTACCCCGACTGGAGGTTGTGAAAGAGCTTCACAGCTGTTACGTCACTATAAAAAAACATAACCTTACATTCTTACCTATGAGACGCCGACACAACGTTGTTGGTATTTTAAGGCGAATATGAGTGATTATATGAGTGTAGGGAGTGTGGATGACTGTAGTCTGGTTACTAACTGAGTTCAACTGTTCCTCAGAAAGGGCAATTTATTAATAGCCCAACAGCCAGGGCAACTAAGGGACATACAGCTTTACGTGGAATCCGAACCACGTAGTGCTGGTCTGATTTTCAGCTAATTGACAAGCCTGATACTCAGTTATCTCCCGCACACAACATCCGCACAATGATTACCACCCAACATGGACACCCCAGACTTCTCTAGTAGTGTCCACGCTGATAGCAACCACAGAGCAAACGCCATGTCGGTATTAAGAGGACCGAGCATCCAACCTATCGCCTACGATCTCCCAAACACTTTGTCCCCAAGTAGCTAGGTTACAGCACTGCACCATCAGTGCCGACAAAGTTAGTTGAATACAGGTGTATACAAAACTCGTCACTTCAAAGTACCATGGCTCCCATATGTTATTTGCTTTGCCAAGCAAAGGATTGAGCATTTGAACTACTGTCATCATATCAAGAACAAACTTCCCTCTAAGCTTTGACTATAATCAGCTTCACGTTTGCTAGCTACCTTCTGGTAGGAAACCATCGGTATCAAGGTGCAGCATACATACAGTAATCACTGTCATGAATTTAGTTTCGTTTTATGAGAGCAAAGGAGAGCTTTAAGACCATTGCTAGATTGCACTTTCAACCTTGGGTTTATTGTTCTCTCCAGTTACCTAGTATAATAGGTAACTGTAGAGAGTTAGGTATCTATTCCGGCTTAACCAGCTCTGAAATAATTTTCCTCAGACTAGCTACCATTCTTTCTTTCGAGAGCTCTTCACTGAATATACTCTTCTCCTGAGCTCCAGAGCTTCCCATTCAGTTAATAGGTGTTCGCCAGACTCAAGAGCCTCATCACAAAGCCGGCAACTGGTTTCTTCTCTGTAGTTAACAATCTTTGCCAGATTTTTCTTGAAGTGGCCTTGTTCTGATTACAGAATTATATTCTTGAGATGTTATATTAAAAATAAATCACCATCTTGATGCCATTTCAATTCATGGCACTGAGTAATTTGGTCAGCTTAGGATTAGGCCCTTTACCAGAGATTTTACGAAGACTTGGCCATGAAATCGCTGCCATCTACTTTAGTGAGGATTTCTCGCCAAGTTCAATATTTTAGTCTTGGCTGGCTGCCAATTGATGTGGCAGTCCAACGCCACACACTGGTTCAGGCCCTACGAATGGAGTCCTTGCTCCCATATTGACTTAAGAGATCAGCCTCTTCATTACCTGTGAGGCCGCTATGCCCTGTAACCCATCTAAATTGAAGATTCTGAGGCAGGCCAAGACACACAAAGTTTGAAAACACTCCCAAGTGAGTCTTGAGGTAAACTAGCGGGAGTCAAGTGCTTTAAGAGCAGCTTGACTGTCTGACATAATACAGATCTGTTTGCCCCAGACTTGTTTTGCTAGCCCTTGTTGGGCGCAGACAGACTGCCCCTTAGGCGAGTCCTAGTAGATCCCTATCCAGCCCCACCTTCCATGACAGAACCATCTGTGAAACACACGATTTCTGTTGGTGGCGGGATTGTAGCCATCCTTAGTCTCCAGTCCTCCCTGGATTCGATGTCGACCAGGTAAGATTTGGAGAAGGCAGTTTTTGTGCCCATGACATCTGGTACTGTGTCCAATGTTCTACTGTGAGTTCATTTTCAATGACTCGCGGCTCTTGCTAGTGCCAAGCACTACTGAACAGTGTTACTACTTCAAAAATGATATTGTCGTTTTAATGATACGTAATCCTTACATTACCAACATTTTTTAAACAGATGTTAAATAGACAATATACAATTGATTTATGATCAATATAAGTGTAAAATATATTTTAAAAGACATATATCTAATTGAATTCCCTAATTATTATTTTTAAGGAAACCTCATTTTATTCGAATTAAGCTTAGATTGAAAACGTTTCGAATTGTAGAGATTATATTCAATAGAATTTATTTGAGCTAAACAAATACTTAACATTGTACTCGTAGACTTAAAAACGGTATGTGATCAGTTTACTATAAAATGAACCTAGTGTCACAAAAAGAGCGAGCATCACAGAATTTTACCTGCGTTTGAATGTTCTGTAATATGTATCCTAAGGAAACTGATTTCTACCACAATATCATTTTGGACTAGTCAAGGGTTTTACACTGTACAACTCCTTGGTCCAAAGTCGCCTTCAGTATGCCACTGTTATATGGAATAGGGACCGGGCGTACACAAATGCAGCCATCGAGGCCGTCCAGAAGAAATTCCTCTCATGGATGAAGTGGAGGTTACCAGAGCTTGGTGTATTGGAAACTCATGCAGAACAGAATTTATCAGCCTTATAAGCTCGTCGAGCTGTGACTGATCTCCAATTTTTTTACAGAGTGCTTCATGACCACACTGGTTCAGTTGAGACTATTGGTCTAAGAGTTCCAGAGTATACCTTTTGATCAATTTGTTTGATCATACATTGGAGTGTGTAATCCAGTGTGTAATCCAGATGTGCTAGAATTGCAAACAGACTTCACCACCTAGTTTTCTTCAACAGCAATAATGGCCGGTTTCTAAGGATGCTGAAAGTAGCATATGATTATTATTGACAGTGTGACTAAACTTACACTCAGCCAGCTAACCACTATTTCTCAAGTGTTGCATGTTTGGGCCTGAGGCTGTTTTGGACAGTTGAGAGTTCAACTGGTTGGCATCGTGACCAGTGGGTTGTTAGTAAATAATTTTTACGATAACACCTTCTGGAAAACCTGCCAATTATTTTATTCACTATTTTTTTTTTTTTCAATCTGAGCCCATAACCATAATTTTTAGTACTGGCAGATTCCATCTTCACTTTATATTAGATATTTCAGTAAAAAACAAAATACGACATTACATGATAAAGAGAGAACACCTGTTTAGTAATCAGAACATTCTGAAAAAATATTCAAAGCATAATAACCATTGAGATTATGCTCACTGCATAGTCTCAATCTACTGACTCACAGGCTACTAAATAGCTTAGGCCTACTACAACAGTTATTTGATATATTTCAACAGTAATAATAATGTAATATAATTACTATATTTTTTTTTTACTTCACTCACCAGATAACATGGGCCTACAGGCCTTTGCCTCAATTTTATTCAACGAGTAAAGTATCGACCGTTGGCTCAGTGGGATTCGAACCTTGCCCGCTGTCTGAAGTCTAAGTCACTTAGCAACCACGCCAGCAATAGTAGCGTAGCTACATGAGTTGGTACCAAATTTAGTGTACCTGACAGTTGTTATTTTCATGTTTTACTAATTTTGGGATTATTACCTGACCTTCAGAAGAGAAGTTGCCATGCAATTCTATTGCAGTCACAATTGGTGTTAGAATTTGATTCGCCACTGCACCAATGCGTCTGCACTGAAGTCCAGTCAGAGAAATCAAATTGGTCCGTAGAGTCCACGTTTGCTTCCTCAACCTCTACCTGGGCATGAGCGATCTCCAGGAAGTGAAGAAAGCACTTGGGATACTTGAAATAAATCTTCCTCTTGGGGCACTGGCCACCCGAGACTTTGTACTGTAATAAAATTATAATTTATATATATACACATATATATAAAAATTTCCAGTCACATATTCTACCCATCATATTTTAGGTTAGACCTAGAATTAATTATTCATTCATCTAGTTGCATTTCTGCATAAACATCATAATAATTATCATTTTGACTGTTTTACCATCTTGTTGGCTTAAAGTGTATTATTTGCGTGTAAGATAAAAAAGCCAGTTATTCTTACTTTTATCTGATGTAAATAATTTGGTTCAATTGAGAAAAAAAAACTAAACTAGCCTTTTAGTTAAGATATGTTTCATCCTGCATTATTATACAAATGTTGTATTAACATAGGGAAGGATGATTGACGAAGAAGAGTAGCTATAATTACAACTGCTCTAGAGTCGACTTGTCATCACTTTATGGTGAGCTAAGGAAGAACAATAAGACGATATTTTACCTTTGGAACATTTCAATTCAGCCATTCAATGTTTTGTCACAAACAATTTGCAGGGTTATATTCACTTTTACCTAAGTGTAATAATATATGTTTAAACATCTACCATGGTATTGTTAGTTAAAGGATATAATTAAAGACAAAAGAAAAACATAAGTTACTAAATATATATGATTGACCATTAGAAATACATATTTTGTTAATTGATAACAAAAAATTGAGAGAATAAATAAATGTTATGATAAACAAATGTAGTAAATACACGTATAGTACCAGTTGTTCTAGTCGAATTATTGTCCAACGTTTTTTTAGAGTGTGAAACAATTTAATGTTTAGCAGTTAATGATGTTCTAACAAAAATTATTTTTATAAATTGTTTGTCTTATTATAAGTAACAAGTGTGTATAAAAACAAAATAAAAAACGTTTATGGTTATATGGCTACCTAAAGTGATCATATAACCATTTCTTGGTTCCCAAGTTGACCTTTCTTGGTTCCTAACTCGTTAAGAAACCATGCAATATATTTTATTAAAATTTTGAGAATATAGTGGACAAATGGTACTAACCAACCTAGAGTAAATTAAAACTAATAACAAAAATATTGTTTGTAAGTTTAACCAATTATTATTTTATATATGGCGTCTGTAAAAATTTCGAGATGATATTTATACAATTATAAGTATAAATTGTAATAATAATTGCAATAAATACTTTGGCCAAAAAAGTAGATTATTAATACATAAAATCATTGATAAAGTTTATAAAAAATGAGGAAGTTATTCCCTGTTATGATCAACACAAGCAGCAAGAGTGTGGTTACTCTCCCGCACAACATTTGACATACACACATACAGCGCCGCTCAGCTGTCGCGACACGCATTGCCCCACTCCAGATGGAGGGAACTCCCTGTCGCTGTGGTTAGCAATCCATTCTTACATACTATAGACATCCTGAGTGAGCGTTGTATCAATTAAGAATAGTTTTTTAATTAGCATAACGCGTGTTGGCCCAAATAAATTATAAGTGAATGTCATACAACACAAATTTATTACAATATAAGCACAAATATATTGTGTCAATATATTTTGTTAAATAAATTGAGAAAGCAGAGGGATTAAAATGTTATGTGAATCTGATTAATGTAGCCGACAGTTATTATAAATTAAACACTAATATATGTGTGTAGTGTGTTTTTAATAACAGTAACTATCAAATATACAGTTCATTTACAATATGTTAATTTATTTAGGGGCTTAGGTGCAAGTGAAAAATTTGATTTAATATTACACCGTAATAGTACCCTCTTATCTTATTTTCAATTCAAACAGGCCTTGTTACTTTCAATATGTATCTCTTGAAATTAAAGTTTGTAGCCTACTACTCTGGATATACAACCACTAAATGTACTTATATTTCATTAGTTTTGTGCCCAAACATTATTATTATTGTATATATTATATTTTTAAGTACCAAATTTATTATTCGCTAATTATATATATATTTCATTTATTTAGGGCATTAGATACAGGTTAAATATTTTTAGCATATTTGTCATCTTTTAGGACTTTTGCCATTGTATTTATAATGCTAAAAATATTATCTCTGCTAATTTTTACCAGTACCGGTGTTTTCATTAGCTAACCCCCACTTTCATGTGTATTTTGACTTGATTATTAGCCTTGGCTAAACCATAGTGTAAGTAAGTACTTATTTACACCTTGGGCTAAACCCTTGCCCCACCCGTGTGGGTGAGGTGGTGGTTACAGCTTTGTCCTCTAGACTGAACGGTATGCAAGACAAGACGGTAGTAAGAGCTGGTGGTTGAGCGGTCTAAGCCATCAGGACTTTGAGCTTGGGTTATAGACAGCGCTGGTTCGAATCCGGCCTAGACTAGACGATTCATCAGTAATATTCACCTTCTACTATACTGATTCGCTCCCTTATTCTGTCTGAATTAGTTCCTCGCACATATCAATATAGTCTATAAGGAAGGGGCAGTGTTATATAAGATATATAAGGAAAAGACACTTGACATGTTATAAAGTTAGAATTTAATCAACACCATTAAGGAAATTTATAATCAAAAAGGTTAAAAGTCAAGCTTATTCAAGAAGAACAGCCACCCTTGATCAATTTGAATACCGGACACTTAGTTACAGTTGAAAATATGCACGTTTTGTTACACTTTTGGAGCCAGATATGAGTTGGTTCTCGTCCATCCGGGCACTGGGTGGTTCAGAAGTTAACCTTTTAAAACACTCCCTATTTTACTACAAAAAAAAAAACCTAAATTCTCTACCCACATAATACTGCTAGATGCCCTTTATAAGGACCTTTTTTCTAACTAAAGGAATTTTGGGTAATTAAGCACTTTTTTGACGCCTCTGAAAATATAATTTCTTGTTAAAAGTGTTAAAATATAGTTTATAATTCTTGAGGAGGTTGATTTTAGCTGAAGAAAAATCGTTTTGTACCGAAAACTTGAAAACTAGTTCTGGTAGGGGCCTATCCATGCACTTTCTAGAAACCTTGCCAATCTTGACTTTTTTATGACCAGTGGGAAGAATAAGGTCTATATTTTATGAAAAAACACATTTTATTCCACGGAAATAACAATTCATGTACAACAACAAAAATCAAAAATTCTTAAGTTTTCGATTTATCTCCTTTACTTTTCGTGATTTTTTTCATCATATTTGTAAATATTGGTGAACGCTATAATTGCTGAATAGTAAAATTGTAAATACTGTATTATTACTGAACACGAATTAGAAAACTATATTGGTCTACGACAATTATTTCTTGAGATATCACGAAAAACTACACTTGCGGCAAATCACCTATGATGGCCTTATCCGTAGATTGTGAGAAATGTTGTATATGAAACTGTGTGAATATTTTTGGTGCCATTTTTGGCGCTTTATATGCCTTTTTTGTAAAAATCATAAAAAAACACTAAATATGCTCCAAATCTGAAATGTATAAATCAGAACATTCTGCATCGATTGGGACCAACTTTGTCCTGCTTGCTTGATGATAAACATATGTTTAATTGATATTAACGCAACATTGTAAGTTATGCCATTCCTCGCTTTCCGAAGTAAAATTGTGAACCACATAAATTATGTCATTCCTCACAATCTAGGGTTAAGTTTATGCACAATGTTGATGGGAGCTATGACTAGCCACCAAAACCAAATTCTTAAGACCAAATTACCGTAAGAGTGACGGCCGGTAGGCCATCATGGAGGCCAAGCTTCCAAATTTAACGCAAATTAAGAATTTTTTTAGAATACTGATGAATAGAATAAGTTATGTTTGGTTGGGTAAATAATAACTGTATTTTTTGGGCCAAAAGATAATATTTATTGAAAAACCAACTCGGCCCATATATTCATGTTCAGCATTAAAAATCAAGCCAAATGAAAAAAAGTATTTATGCAGTTTCTTGCCACCAAACGAATTTGGAACATTTTGCTTGAAATGGGTCTAGAATTGGCTGTATTTTCATGAGATATGCTTTTAATTCAGTGGAAATAACGTATTTTACCCAAAAATTCCAAAAAACCAATGACAAAACTTTTAGTATTTTTGTCATATTTCCGTTAATTTAAATGGTATTTTAATCATATTTTTTAATTTTGATGTGTTTTTTGCACTGAATACAAATTTGAAAACTATTTTGGTCTAGCCTATTACAAATATTTATTGAGATATAACGGAAAAACTACTGTTGCGGCGAATCGCGATTAGCGGCCATTACGTCCAACAACTATTAACCCGTGAGGGGTCGCGCACGGTGGATTCCACCGAGCGTTCTCTGTTTTAGCTAAAAACTTCCACACCATTAAATCTACAGCTGCCTCCCCTTCAGTACCTTAAAATGGACTCGCCCACATTCCAAAGGCGTGATTGTAGCATCACTCCCTCTCCCCAGTCAGTCTACAGATGGCTTTGAACTTGTACTCGGTCGAATCCACCGTGCGCGACCCCTCACGGCGTTGTATCTCGGTTGAATCCACCGTGCGCGACTCTTCACGCTTGCCAAAATTAATTAATTTATTTTGTAATTCTTTTTAGTGTTTTTATTGTGTGTTTTGCATTATGGATATAAATGAGGAACAAAGACTACAGAGACTTCTAGAAAGTGTAGAAAAAGAAGAAAGACGAAATGAGGAAAGAAATGAAAATCCAGGAGCTATAAGAAGAATACTTTTTTTAGATGATCCTATCCCCGAACCTTTAGATGTTCAGTGTTCTGATGATGAATCTGACGATAATTTGGAAGTACATGAAGATGGTTCAGATTCAGAACAATCAGGAGAAGAAGACAATTTTAATCAAATAGTCGGACCTGAATACACAGGAAAAATAATATTACGAAGTGGAATGTACACTGTCCACCCCAAAGTAGACGAACACGTGCTTTCAACCTCGTCAGGCGCTTACCTGGTGTAACATCAGCTGTTCAACTGCAAACACCACTCTCCGCCTGGAAGCTGTTTTTCACAGACGAGATTTTAAACGATGTTCTTATTTGCACCAATCAAAGGATTGACAAAATCCGGCACACATTCGCCCGAGAGCGGGATGCCAAACCCATGACGAAAATGGAACTTGAAGCGTTGATAGGTATTTTGTATTTATATAAACTTTGAAAAATTGTAAAATATAAACTTTAATTTCAAACCTTTTAGGCAATATATATTTTTGTTGTTTTATTATGTAAACATATTTTGTTTTAATATATAAACAGTAAAATGGTATGTTTCATAAAAATATACTGTACATATATTTATCCGATATTAGAGGATTTTTTAATATCAACGAAGCTTGTAACTATTTTAATCCTATATATTTTCTTGTTCCTCGTATATTGTTTTATTTAATTGTGGTAATACATTTGTTTATATATTAATGTAGTGTATTTCAGTTCAAATTAAAAAAAAAAAATGGCTAGTACAGATATTGTTACTTTTTATTTTTACAAGTATATTTATAAGTTCAACAAATTATTGTACATTTATCATGAATAGCGTGTAAAATATTGTTTGTACATTATTCTAACATGTCAAATATTTATTTTCATTAAAACTGTGCTTTGTACGTTGTAGTTTTATTTTTAACCATAATCGGTGGAATCCACAGTGCGCGACCCCTCGCGTTATGAAAGACCACGCGACCCCTGACGGGTTAATCACAAAAATCGCATTCACCTATTATCCCGCCGGAGTGACGGCCGGCAGGCTGTCAAGGAGGCCAAACACTCGAATTTAACGCAAATCACTGATTTTTGCTGAGAAAATAGACAATTAGGATAAATTAGGTTATGTCAGTAAAAATGCATTTTTCAAGGTGAAAAAAAATTTACAACAAAACCAGTTATATATTTGTGTTTAGCATAAAAAAAAAACACGATAAATGAAAAAAGTTGTAAGAAATATGGTTTTTTTTAATTAAGTTTTTTCACTATTAGATAAAAAACTAGTTTTTCAATTTGTCGGTAAAAAACTAGTTTTCCACAGATGAAATCAAACTCCTCAAGAGATATTTAGGACCAGTATTCACTCTATCAAGAGAGGAGGGTGGGATGTAAACTGATATTTCACCACTTTCTCAGCATGAAATCGTATTGTCAGAGGTGGCAAGAAAGTGCATGATTACCAAAAAAAGTTGTTAGGCCTAATAAATTACATTTTCATAAGAAGTTGTGGTAATTATGCACTTTCTTGCCACCAAACAAATTTGGAACATTTTGCTTGAAATGGGTCTAGAATTGGCTGTATTTTCACGAGATATGCTTTTTATTCCGCGGAAATAATGTATTTTACCGAAAAATTCGAAAAAACCAATGTCACAAGTTTTAGTATTTTTGTCATATTTCCGTTAATTTAAATGGTATTTTAATCATCTTT
>JAQJVL010002513.1:0-22038 GCA_035578905.1 Stictocephala bisonia
TTAATGGACAATTTAACGAACTGCTCTATACATTCCGTTATATCGAGGGTTTACTATATTACACATACAACTAAACCAAAAATGCAACCACTATTACTTGTTGCTGATAGTAGTAAAATGAGATATATGAAAATAATTATTGTCTGTTGCGAGAAAGCAGTCCAGCACAACTATATTATAGAAACTCAGTAAACATGAGTTTACATTCTTAAAACAAGCATTAAAATATTGTAGGTAGAATTGAAATAAAAGTCAAACAGTGGCAATTTACCTGTTGCTAACTTGTGTTTAACCTATACTAAAAAAAACTATAAGCTAAAAATGTTCAAAAGCACTCTACTTCTCATCTCACGCATGGTTTATTATCACCAAATATGAATCACCAAGCAGCAAATTATCACAGACCATACGTCATTGAGTGATAGTGTACAAATATAATAAATTGATTACAGTGCAATTCATTCTTATATAATGGTTGTTTTTGGAATTATCATTTTTTTATAAAGAACATCCAGAATATTTTGTTATTTCAGTTTCAAAAGCTTTAACTTTATAAAAAGGTTTTTTATTTCCCGTTTATGAATCATGTTACCTACCTTTAGTTGTACGAATATAAAGTAAGTTTATGGTTTACTGTATTATATTGAGGGCCCTGAATGACTATTTTTTATGATTTTTCAGCCACAAAAAGACTATAAATAAGTTAAACCCTAAATTAATTGAAATATCCTAAAATTTATAATTTTCTAGAGTAAAAATTACTAGATCAATTTAAAGTTCTAATTTCCAAATTTATAAAACTCTGACGTGAACAAACATTTATATGAGTAAATGATCCCAAGTAACAAGCTTCGATCTTTATAGTTTAGTTATATTTATTTGCTTAGATGTAATCGTAGGGCTAAACAATATTAATTGATGCTTGATAATGTGTTTTATCAGATTACTAATGCTTGCACTTTCAAGATTTTTTTACGGTTTTTACTATCCATTAATATTTCTCATATTTTATTACCATCCCTGATAATCAGCATTTTACTGTATTCTCAACTTTTTTACAAAATACAAATTTCTTTATAATATTGTCACAAGTTATATTACATATAAACCCTTCCAGAGGCTAAAACACATGTACAATAAGAGTACTAAAATTAACTATAACAAGAGGCACATGTATACATTTAACACAGTTTGTAAATAAATGTTACTACCTAAAATAAAATTAACAGTCTACAAAATAAATTAAACTAGAAAATATAGTGTAGTACATTTAAACTATGACTAAGATAAATTTCCTTCAAAGTAGTCAACTTTGACGGAATACACAATTTTATATTTGAATGGGAAACAACCCTTATATTATTATTATTATTTCACCAATGGTAGGACTTTTACGGTTAGTTTTTAATGATAATTTTATAGATCTGATGTAGTAAGTACAAAATTAAATATAATCAGAAAACACTCACAATGGACAATTAAAAATAACAATTGTCTTGATAGAGACAACAAAATATGCCCAATATATTGGATGGCCTAATCACATTTGTTTGACCGATAGATAAATCACATCAATTTATCAACAAGACTTCACATTACTTGGTAACAAATCTATATTCAGACTTAAGTCAGTTCAAACTTAACAAATTTATACTCTATAAAGTACCATCTTAAGTGACTTACCTATTTAAAATATTGCTATTTTATTCTTTATTACCACTTATTTACCAGACATATAAAAGAAAGATATTGAAAATCTTTTATATTGTTATTATTTCTGTTAAAAGTACGTACGTATAACTTCAACTGTTTGTAATTTACAACATAAAAATTTTTTACTGACTCAGATCAAGTGTATAAAGGACTAAATAAACAGTTTTGGTCAAGTTTCTATTTGTTGACTTTTGGCGCAATGAGACCCGATAACATGTCAAAAGAGTTGCCATCGGGCTGAACGGTGAATTCTGAACGATCCGCAGCTTGCACTCGCAAAAACCCATACTCGTCAATACCGACTATAGTGACGTGCTGAGTGTTACCTTCAGGGCCAATCACGTCTACTTCAGCTCCTCTAAAAAATAAAAAAATTAATAAACTTCTCTAACAAAGCATATTTCACAATGAAAAAACTATATAATTAGCAATTCATGTACCAATTATCTCCAGTGAAGAAAGGAGAATCATTATCACATTCCATGTCATTTTATAACCACTTCACTCATAAAGTACAATGGACTTAAATGGCGTTACACACCCGATGGAATTATACGGAAAGTAAGACAATAGATTACTGTTTTATAAAAATATTATGTTCTGTAGCCTTATTAAAGCTACTATTTATTTTTGATATGTTGAACAAACTTAAATGAGAGATTAAAGTAAGACTTGTCCAGTGATAAAAATGTTTCTTTATTTATCTTCTTATAAATAAATTCAACAAATAAAATTGGTTTCTTCTACAAATAATGATAAAAACGAAAATAAAAATCTCTTCTTTTATTGACTCAATGGAACATAAATAAACTAAAACAACTCTTCCTAAATAGTAAATTAAATATCTTCAGACCAGAACCTTTTTTATTTATTTAACTTTTTAAATAAATTTCTTTAAACTTTTAAATCAAAAAATTCAAAATTCAAAATGTATTAAATTTCATAAAAATAGTCTAAAACTTTCATAAAATTCTCTAAATTTTCTTAAAATTGTCTAAAATTGCCTCCGAATTGCCTATGTAGCTGTCCTGGAGGTTTCGAATCCAAAATTAACCACAACAAAGTTCGTCCGGCATTCAAACTATCACTCACAAGAGAACTACAGAAAAATTGCCGCAACGGTAAAGGAAAACCGAAACGTTACAAGTTGCCGTGTACACGAAAGCGGATCGAACGTGGTCCCACTAAGAAAGTTATTGGAGAACTGCCCGAACGGCCGCACGCTTCCTCCAACAGACTTACCCCCACTTTAACTCTAGAAGCTAAACCAACCAATTAGAACCCTCTAAACCAGGACATCTGAACAGGTAAGGCTCACCAAACATGTTGCCTTCAGAAAACATGTCGCATGAAATTGACAGGAAATTAACAAACGTGAAAATACTGGTTATTTAACTATTTTATATGAGAAAAACTAATTTTTTATTTGAAAGGGGAAGATTTTGAATTTTTCTCAAAACTTGGAGAATTTATATCGAAAACTTTTGGAAAACAAAACAAACTCCTAAACCTCTCAGTTCTTACAAAATTTAACATTTTCTAAATACAATTTTTCTAATTTGATTATAATGCAACAATTAACAATTGTTACAGTTCATAACAATGATTACAGGGTAGATTAAATATGGAGCAGTGAAAAAAGTGAGGCGGGAAGTACACCTTGGAGGGTATTATTTATAATATTTCTAAATAATATTATTGACTCTTGATAGTCTGACGTCACATCAGATTTTGTCACAGCGCTAATATACAGACCTGTTGCGACAGACACTTTCTCGTCCTACTATCTGTCTGACCCACAAATCAATGTGCTATGAGCGTATGTGCTAAATAATATTCATGAAATGCTCTTTACGTGAGAAGAAATAAAAATCTATTACAGATTTTTTAAACCAGTTAATATAACTGAACATGTACGTGTGTTTATATTTTTAATTTTTTCGAGAATTGTGTGATACATTTTTTAAAACTACACACCTACAATTAGTTTAATTATGTAATGAGTTTAAAATAATGTTTAATTATATAATGCAAAACTACTTTTGTATTGTAACTATAATGTAAAACTACTGGAATAGACTATATTGAAGCAATAATTGACTCATTAGATAAAGGTGATCTGGTGGCAGGTGTTTTTATGGATATGACGAAGGCTTTTGACAGTGTATCACATCCGTTGTTGTTAGAAGTACTATCTAGCCTTGGTATTTCTGGAACTAGTTTATCATGGCTTAACTCATACTTAAATGGAAGAAAGCAGTTTGTAGAAATTAAGCATGTTGATCTTTGTAATAAAATGGTAAATGTGCATTCAAAGCTAAGTGAAGTAAAATATGGAGTTCCACAAGGTTCTGTGTTAGGACCACTCCTATTTATTATATATCTAAACGGGTTGCCATTATTAGGAGATAAATATACAAAAATGTGCATATATGCTGATGACATAAATATTAAATTCATGGTAAGACACTAAATTCAATAGAAGTATCATCTTATGCCGGTATGACTAATATTAAGGAATATCTAAATAACTTTAATATGTTAATCAACTATGAGAAAACTAAATACATGGTATTTTCTCCAATTTGTAATAATAAAGCACATGAATTGCAAGTTTTAATTGACGATAATATGTTGGAAAGTGTTGACTGTTCAAAATTTTTGGGATTACAAGTTGACAAATCACTTTCCTGGGATGCCCATGTTAAAGCGGTTTGTAAAAAAATGTCATCCGGTAGTTTTGCACTAAGAATGTTACATTTTTGTTCAGAAAAAACATTAAAATTAATCTACTACTCTTTTATACATTCTCATTTATCATTTGGATTAATACTTTATGGTGGAACTTCTGTTAAAAACCTTAATGCTATTTTACTGTTACAAAAAGAGTCAATAAGAGTAATGTGTAAATTAAATTGGGATGTTTCTGTTAAAAACCATTTTAAAGACATGAGCATTATGACAGTCTATAGTCTATATATTTTCCAATTAATTTTATATGTACATAAAAATGCAGATTCATTGCCAAAATTAGGCAACTACCATAATTATAAAACCCGTTCAAGTGACATTTTTTCTTATCCTCGTCACAGACTCTCTTTTTGAAAATAAACCTTCGTATTGTGGAGTAAAATTTTTTAATCATTTACCTACAGAAATTAAATGTATTAAAAACTATTTAAAATTTAAGAATGCTGCAAAAATATACTTAATAAATAAATCTTTGTATAGCATAAGTGAATATTTTAGTTAAGAATATTTATGTAATACAACTGTGACGCCATTCAAATGTACAAGTTGTACTGTTATGAATAAAGTGTTTTGATTGATTGATACTTGCAAGTACATAGTGCTGTATTTATTTGTTTAAATTCAGTAGGATTATCAAACTCATTTTAAAACAGCAGATAGCACACAATTCCCGATCATGCTATTCAGCAGCAACTGTAGTACAGTTTATCTTAGAAGGTAAAATTTACTTATATATAAAATAACATTTGATGATTCTACGTTTTTCTTCCATCCAACTGTCGAATTATCAAGATTCATCTGTAATAAATATTTCTTAGCCTTAGTTTTGTTTGCTCTATTCATGACTTGCTAAAAAAGAAAATTAGTCCAACAAATTAGTCTAATTGTGAGAAATTATCCATTTCATATATAAGATACGGAAGTAAAAGTAATGTATTTTATAAAATTAAAATAAAAAACGTTATTCGTGTAAGGTTTTTCTATTACAATAATTTAACTAGTACCATGATTATAAATAGTATAATTGGCAATTTTATTAGACTTGACAAACAAGCTAAATAATAAGTAATAAAAAAAGAATATACACAGACACTTATTTGGAATCACATTTACTGTTATGTCTATAATAATATCGTTATTATTTTATCACCATTATAGCCAATCAATCATTCCATTATTTCTTTTTGAATCATACAACACAAATAATTTGTTGACTTACCCATGAAGCCAGTATTTGTAATACAACTCCAGCACCTTGTTTTGCTGGCCCAACTCAATCATGAGTAGCAGTTTTTCTAATTGGTTGAACACAATGGCGAAGAATTTTTCTTTGGTTAGCAGCGGTAGTTTTTGACCAGAAGCTTTGTTGAGTTGCGTTATCATGTCATTTATACAAACTGTTGGAAACTTGTTGTCTAAATTGAATCCACAGCCTACAAAAATATAGTTTAAAGTGAAAAAATTATTTATTTTGTAAAAAATTAGCCACAGAACAAAGAGTTGAAAGAATTTTTTAGTAATTGTTAAATACTGTAATATTCATTTATTAACACAATAGAACAACAGTTTTCTTTGTAAGTCACGTTTCACATTTCAAAATATAAAAACAATAAATATATATATATATATATATATATATATATATATATATATATATATATATATATATATATATATATATATATATTACCATTAAAATAAAAACTAGATTGTTTTTAATTTAAAACATAATAAAACAATAACTAGTAACAGAATACCTCCAGCCCTAAAATATACATCATTCCGATAAAGAGTGTATTTTACTTTTAATTATTGACAGCATAAAAACCCAAATACAGTAGAACCTCACTAACTCGACACTTTGTGGACCGAGAGGTTGTCGAGTTTGGGGGTTGTCGAGTTATCCAGAACATTTTATTTTCAAAGGATTCTGATTAAATAAACACACCATAGATGATAAAAACATGTTTAAATTTATTACTTACATATATACAGTGTAGTGATTTTTCGTAAGTCCATATCAAATCCTTTGAAAAAATGTAGCTATTGAAGACTGCTTCTCTCTTTCAATTCGGCGCCTGGCTGCTTCATCACGGAGTCTCCGAATGAATAAAATGTCCATTGCAGACGTCCCTTGCTGTTGCTGCAAGTACCGCAAAGCACCTTCCAAACACTTTAGTCCCTCGCTGTGGCTCATCATGTCCTCTTGACTTGTCTGAGTGTCGTCTTCTGAGTCATCTTCTTCCTTCTCTCCTCCTTGGGCTCTCACAGCGGCAATTATTTCATCTTCTCCAAGTGGTTCACTGGCCCCATCTAAATCCATCCACTCCCGTACATCTTCTTCCACAGAATCTTCACAGCCAGGAATCTGTTTCATCAACGAGACCAAATCAGAGGATTCACTTTCTTCTTGTGGATCAAACTCATTTCCTGAGTGATCTAGGAGTTTTCTCCACGAGCGAACGAGAGTGATCGGTTCTAATTCATTCCAACATTGGCTAATCCAGCCAATAACATCCAACAAATCGATCTGCTTCAGTTTAGCTAGCAACTCGTGACCTTCATCCATGGCTAATATTAACGATGACAAGAGCTTACGTCGATAACGTTTCTTCAGAGCTGCCAAAACACCTTGATCCATCAGCTGTACAAGTGAAGTGACGTTCGGGGGAAGGAAGATTGCCTTGATCCCTTTGTCTGTCAAGAAGTTTGTGTCTGGATGAGTCGTTGCGTTGTCCATGATAAGTATGGCTTTCCTTGGAAGATTTTTAGACTTTAAAAACCTCTCAACTTCAGGGACGAATTGGTTGAAAAACCACTCCTTAAATATAGTTTCGCTCATCCATGCATTGGATTGGTTCCGGTACCATACAGGCAAATCAAAGCCATTCTCGGTACACTTAACATGTTTGAAACACCTTGGTTTCTTTGCTTTACCTATCATGGCTAATTTAACTTTATGTTCTCCAGTTGCATTACTACAAGCAAGAATAGTTATTCGCTCTTTACTTTTTTTGTAACCTGGAGCACTCAATTCACTTTTTAAAGCCAAACTTTTAGCAGGAAGCATTCGATAATTGAGGCCGGATTCATCACAATTATAAATCTGGTCACCAGTAAGACCTTCCTTTTCAATAAGCTCTTGAAATTTTATTTTAAACTCACCAACAGAATTTGGATCAGCTGATAATTTTTCCCCACAGATGCTGAGTTGCTTGACGCCATACCGCTGTTTCCACCTATCTAACCATCCATTGCTTGCTGTGAACCCCGAATCACCCTCTTCTTTGAATTCTTCATAGAACTTCAGAGCTTTTTCTTGCAAAATTGGACCGGATATTGGCACACCTTTGTCCCTTTGAACACGAAACCACTGATACAAAGCCTCGCTTACTTTTTCATATTCGGCACATTTCATTGACTTTCTCTCCTTAATAGACTCTGACACATTCTTTTTAAACACCATGATTCAATCTCAGTTTTTTTCTTTTGCCAACCAAGCACTGTAGATCGCCCAACATTTAAGTTCAATGCTATTTTATTGACGTTTTCACCTTTTTCCAGTCTTTTTAACGCATCAAATTTAAGTTCCATTGAAACCGACACTTGCTTCCTCTTTTTCCCCGACATCTTCTTTGACACACACGCCAAAAGTGTAAAACAATAACTGAATAAAACAACAATAACAATAACTGAATTAAAGAGTGAAAAAACCGTTCTACTCGAGCACACGTAACACAACTCAAACTGTCAACAGTCAGCGCTAAACTAATCAGGTAGAAGAGACACGAGAATAAAAGGTTCGCCAGCGCGACCGTAGCGGATCGGTAAACAATAGCGACCATCCCCCAACCCCCGCCCCTAACCGGTCAGTTAGAGGAAAGGTCGTTACCCCGACTTGGAATTCCCAAATCTACGAATTCCCGTCTGCGGCGCGCACTGACCCACTTCCTGCCTCGCCTCCCTCGTTGTGTGCACTAGGCTATTATGATTTGAAGTCGAGTTTACCGTCTTCCAATGACTGTCGAGTTACACAGACTGTCGAGTTACCGGGTGTCGAGTTAGTGAGGTTCTACTGTACTATAAACCTGCTGTCCTAGCCACTGCCCAAGGCCTCCACTACTGAGTAGAAAGCCCTTCCAATCAGATACATTCTCACACCTTTTTTAAATGAATTCAAGGATTTATTGTTTGTCATACGTGGGTCAAGATAATTAAAAAGCTTAGGGCCAAAATGAAAGACTGAATTTTTGAATTTGGTAAGTCTAAACTGATCAATTCGTTAAGTAGAACATCCCAAGCCACAACTTTGTACCTATAGCTAAGAAAAGACGTCCTATAAAATTGTTAGACTTCTATTTAAGTTTTCATTTTTGTTAATGAAGGCAGACAACTGTATCAAACAATAAAATCCATTTGTCATATCATCTAGTACAACTAGGCAGATTAATTGTTGGAAGTTTTACTCGAATACTGTTTGAAGTAGAGGGTATGCCTGTCACGGGACTACTGCTTTCAGTGTGTTTATTTCATGAATTATGTTTCTGTAGCCATGAAAATGTTTAAAAATTGTCCTATTCCTCAGAATGATTTATTTCGTCATCAAGATCTACTGTTCTGTCTTACATTTTCATAATCAACCAGGAAATTCTCTAATTTACTTAGCCTAAGTTTTTGTTCTGTTCATTTTTCCTTATTGGAAGGGTTTTCTACTTGTAATGCGTTTCAGTAGATGTATCAGCCTGTTCGTATTACCCAAAAATGAAAATATATGATCATTCAAAGCATTGCTACAGCTCTCAGCATCGTTTAGCACAGTCATTATGTTTACTGACATATCAAGACGCTTGATTCGTTATTTACAGTAATTTTACAATAAAGTGTTGTTTGGGTTTTGATAGTCCTATGCCAATCTATTTTCTGGTTACAATATACTTCGTACATAAATATGTATTCAAGTTTTTGTCCTCAATTTTTTATTTACAGTTTCCATTGGTTCAGATTTGCTGAAAGTTCGGAATGGTTGAGTTCAGATTTGCGGATTTTTACTGATTTGGTGAATTGTAATAATAAAATCTATATATGTAACCATTGTTTCATCGTTCATAGTGAGTTAAAAAAAAATAAATACTTTGAAGTTAAAACATTAAAATATGAAAATGAGAAAAAACAAAAGGTAAACAACTGTCTCTTTATTTCATAGTTAACAAAGAAAGTATTAGAATTTATTTAACATGTGTTTATATTAATCATATGTTATAATTAATTCTCCGTATTCTTTAGGCAACTCCATACATGATCTTAGGTCACAACTGACTGGCTTCAAATTTATTTTTTTTTTTTTTTTTTAAGACTACAGGTAAGTAGTACCTGATTTGACTGGTAACTTTACATTGGAGAGCACTGATATCAAAAAGATGTGTATAAAAATGTATCAACAAAATTAAACAGAATTTCACTGTCACTAAATACTTTATCTGAAACTAAGGATTTAAGGAACTAAGGAAAATACATTCTACTTCTTTAAGAACTGATGAAAAAAGTGGTAAAAACATATTTGTAAGTCCTAATTATGTTATGCGCTCTAAGATATCAGAAAGCAAATCTATTGTTAAGAACATATAAACCATCATTAATTATTGTTGATGATCCAAAGATTATTGATGAAGTAAATTTGTACTTGTAGGAACATCATAATTTCTGGATAATATCATAATACAGTTTAATTGCATCAGACAAATAAAAACTTATGTTTATATAAAATAATAATTAGTTGCCTTAAAAATTAGTTGCCTCTGTCTGGCAAGTTACCTTCCTCAAAATACACAGTGTTTAAAAAAAAGAATGACCCGAATTGAAATAGCTATATTTATAATAAACATGGGCTTTACCCAAACATATTGGACATTAAAATACTTACAAAAGAATGAAGTATACAAAAATGTATCATAAATGTTCAATATGTACTCCATTTGCAGCAAGGATGACATATAGTCTATGGCTGAATTCGTCCCAAACTAAGTGTAACATGTCTACAAGAAATTCAGCTATCGACTAGATATCATCCTTCCTGCAAATGGAGGATATATTGAACATTTATGATACATTTTCGTAAACTTTATTCTTTTGTGAGTATTCTAATGCCCAATATGTATTGGTAAAGTCCGTGTTTCTTATAAATCTAACTATCCAAATTCGGGTCATTCTTTTTGAAACACGCTGTATAATAAAGGAGTTCATCACCATAGACTCACAGATGGTTGTGCTATCTTTTTATGCCTGTTTATAGCACTTATGGTGATTATAGTTTCAATCATAACCTTAAGTGTTATGTAATTCAAAAGATAAAATGACTCACCCACCCATCCTCCTATAATGTACAGTGGTCATAGCCACCCACCTACCATACATAACTTTAACAATAAAATGTTAAATTTATCATAACTTTGCAAAGTTAGGTTATTACTTTGTATGTATAAATAAACAAGAAATCAAATATAACCTAACAATGATGGGTGAGGAGTGAAGTTAGGCTGCTAAAAATAGTGCTTCCAGTTCTGTACAAAAATAGAGTGTTGTGTAGTTTTAATGTTAATGATAATTTAAATTACAGTCTCATCATTGTATTTATGATGTTATTATTTTAAGTTATTTAACATTATTTCATCAACTTACCAATATTACAAATAGCATAACCACTCATGAGAACACTTGTAACAACAAGTCCTCCAACTTTTACAGCACCAGCATACATGTCATTCGGCCACTTTAGGCCCAACTCCAAAACCTGAACAAAATCATGTTAGTTAGTGGCCAAAGTTGTGACAGTAAATTACTGAGCAAAAATTAGTTTTCAATACATAATATTTCAAATTATTGTTCTGGTTAAATCACTTGTTTACAGTTTGAATAGAATTTTATACCATATTGGCTGGCATATATAATATCTAAATGGATATTGCTTATTTAACTCAAACACTTCCTTACTGTACTAACTTGCTAGAAGGTTCATGCTTAGTGATAAACAAAATCTCTATCTGACAACAATGTCGTTAAGAGTATAAAATGAGTAATGAGCATATAAGAGAATGAAAAAGGATGGATCCATAAATGGCCATATGTATAATGGAGAAGGGATAGTCAATGGAGAAATGGGGAAATCAAGTGTGTGTACAATGGGGGGAGGGATTGGAAAACCTGTCAATGGAGAGGTGGGAACTTCAGTTGCTGCATGAGCTGGAAGTGGATCCATTACTGTGTGTAAGATAATTACAGGGTCAACAACATATGAGGTTAGAACAATTGAAGCTGGTTTGGAAGCCCGATAAATAACTGGTATATACAGTAGACTCTCGGTTATCCAAGGTAATTGAGACCGGGACCACCTCGGATACGTAAAACTCAGAAAATATGGAAGTTATGGTAAAAATAATGTAAAAGCTATGTAAAAAGTACAAAACAAGTTTATTACAAGAAAAAAATTAAAAATAGAGTGAATGTAGAGTTACAGTCCTGTAAAAAAGTAGGAACATCAGGTAATGTCTTTCTGAAAGTTGTATTACTGCAGGATGACAAGAAGTTGGGAATAAGTATTCCATTTTTAAACTCTACAACAGTCGGTAAAAAACTACAGTAATAGAATTTAATAGTAAAATTCTAATCTAATTTTCATAGGCTGTTTTCATGCATTTCTAATGCATTGTGGATGGGCTGGCTATTCTTCTAACATTACATTTGTTGACAGCAAAACCTTTGGTATTTATTTCATCTCTCTATCGTCCACAGTAGTTTTCATTTCTTGATTTTAAGTGCAGGGTACTGTTCAGTCTGATTACCGGACTGTTCCTTTAAGTACAGGACATTAAAGAACATAAATAATTCAAAATATATAAATAAACATTCAAAATGTGTGGACATATAAAAAGAGCATGCAAATGTATTAAAAATAAAATAAAATTCAGAACACATCAAAATAATTTCTACTCAGAAGGGTTAATTCAGTTTCACTCTTTTTAGTTTTAACTACTTTTATCTTAGTCAGTAAGATTACTGAATTTGCTTGGAGACTAGTTCTTTTCTTGGAACGGCCATAGCTAAGGGGCTAACGCGATGGCTTGCCATGAAGACAGTCCAGATTTGATTCCCGATAAGACCAATAACAAATTTCGCCCTGCCACTCCCGTGGTTCAGAAGTCACGTTAAGCTATTGGTCCACAGGTTAAGTGTTAGAGAGGGCTGTAAAATAAGATGATCTTTAACATTTTTACTTTTTCTTTAGTTCATTTACACCAATAATGATGGCTAAAAATTAAAACTAAAACAAATCAAAATACTTTTAGAAGATTTTAACTCTGATAAAAATGTCATATACCTCTAGCCCAGGCTGAGAGCAAACACTAGAGACTATGGCCAAAGCTACGGTGTGCTGCAGAAATGGCAGCAACCGTCCTAGCTCCGACTGTAAGGGGATGTGAAGCTGGAAACCAAACATGGCACATCCATCAGGGCTAAGCCACACATTTCCTCCTCTCCCTGCAAGCACATAAATGTTAAATAAGTATTAATAACAAGTGATATTACAATCAACCTGATCAACACTGACATTGACTCTGACAAACCCAAAATAAAATGATGCTAACTTCCTAAAGGCCTGGTTTTTTAGCTGCTGAATTACACTGCGATTTAACACTGTGGTTTTTGACACCAATCACATTCACATAAGTAGGTACAGCAGTTTTCCTAGATGCCAAACTCGTCAGGGTCTGTACCTTGCATTACGTTGTGAGATAGGCGACAGCTCCAGGAGCAGTCAACCTCGCATTCCACAGTGAAATAGACATGTGTTTGTGAATTGTGGCAGGCTTTTTCAGTGCCATGTTTATAAGTATAATGTTTATAAGTACAAATATATTATTATTTTACAACTCTTTACGGATTATCACGTGGAATCCATTAAATAGACATATAATAAAGAAAAAGGTGGTCAAATTCTGTTTTATGCTCCCCAAATAAATACCATACCTTATACAGCTCAAATGTAATCATGTAACCTATCCTAACCTACCAACCTACCTCCCAACCTACATACTAACCAGTGATTTTTTTTAACTAGCGTTCCACTATGTCAAAATGTTCAACATCCGAGGACGAGCAGTTGATTGAATGGGTTGCAGGGCGTGAATTATTGTGGAACACTGCTGATTTAAATTTTAAGAATACCTTAAGAGAGACATGATATGGAATGATACAGCAAAATTTACGTTCTAAGACGAAATAAGTTTCCTCGTCCAAGTCTTCAATAATTAGTCTACAAAGCAACAAAAAATTCTTTTCTTGAACTTGCTCAGTGCAGGCAACGTGACAGGAACCAACAAAGACTAGAAGCTAATAAACGCTACATGTTATGCACTCTCCGCACTTGAATATCGCAATCCTAGGAAAACGCTCTTGCCAAAAAATGCAAATGCTGGATCATGGTTCGACCTATAACCGAACTTGGTAGCCTTATTTGGCGGCTAGGAAACCGGGCCTTAATAAATCAATTAGTATTGCCTCTTCATTTGAGAATTTATATTTTCCATTATATCTCTGGGTTACTGTTTAAGAGATTTACAAGTACTAATTAATATTACCTTCTCTTTTGTAGTTTTTTGCAGAGTAGTAAAATTGTTTGATGATAGTTTTTGCAGAATTTTATGAGTCATGAATGTAATTCACTTGGGATGTGTTTATCAGGAATGTCATGAACAGAAACATTATCTGAAGTTCCAAGATTTTTCGATATACATTATTAGGATTTTTTAAATTTTTTTTAAAAACAAATTGTTAATGATATATGAGGTACAGTCAAAAAGTTCCCGGAATAGGTTGAAATATATTTATTGGACAAAGACATAAACTTACAAACCTATTTCCTTCCAAATACTCTCCTCCTACAACAATACACTTGTCCCTATGATCATTTAGATGTCCAAAACACTTCTGACGCTTACTTTTTCAAATGTATTTCAATACTTTTATCACATTTTTTCTGACAGCTTTAGCACCTGCATATTGTTTTCACTGTGTGAACAGGATGAAATCGGCTGGCGTTGGGCCAGGCGATGAGGGAGGGTGTTCTAGCATGGTAATGCGGAGCTTGACTATGTAGTTATGTATTTAGAGGGATCGATGTGCAGGGGTATTGTCATGCAGCAAAATCCAATTGTTTTCTGCTCATTCTTCAGGCCATTTACTCCTAACGGCATCTCGTAAGTGCGTAAGAACTTTTGTGTTGAAAAATGTACTTCATATGCGGTTTCATCAATCATTATTCTTCAGTTTGCATGGACAGTTTGCCAAACTCGCTCAATGTTGTCATCTACGATTGCAGTCAAAGGGCGTCCACTACGAGAGTCATCTTCAAAGTTAATGTGACCTTCACGAAAATGTTTGTGCCATTCGTAAAATTGGCTTTTCTTCATCGCCTTACCTCCGTATGCATGTTTGAACATTTTAAATGTCTTAGAAGATGACTTTTGAGGTAAAACACAAAATTTAATGTGTTTTAGCTGTTCTTTAAATCAATTTTCAAAGCGACAATGTAAACATGCAAATACACAAAAAGTTCTCTCCACAGGGGAACAATGGCGGCTGAGCGATACTCACACTACTCATATCCCTTCTTCAGTACTAACTGATAGACAACAAAATTCCTACCGACAACGATGCTGTGTGTCTCTGGACATCGATTCCGGGAAGTTTTTGACTGTACCTCGTAGATTCATTTTAAAACAGAATGCTAATAAACTCAAACTTTTTTAAATTATTTCTTAAATTACTGCAGAGTGAAAAGAATACTATCTTAGTATAAAACACTCATAGTAAGTGTAGGAAGGATACTGCGAGATAAATATGATAGGATGTGTTTGTGCTGTACAATTTATTTTTATAGTACGTTAGTTCATTTAAAAGCATGAAACTCATAGGAATACAGTATATATGATTTAAAACATGTAAACTTTGACTCAAGCATTTTTTTATCACCCATATTTTTCCTGAGTTTGGAGGGCATGTAAAAATACAGAATCAGTACTTAAAATATAAACAATTTTGAAAAATTTAACATAATCTACATTTAATCTTTAGATTTTTAGTTCATTAGTTGAACAAACTACTTATTTTGTTAAATGGATTTCTTGAGATTATATAATCAAAATTGCTATGTAAGTTTAATTTATCCATGTACCAGTAACATGCCTTTTCAATTACAGATTTGATGGAACATTCCATTTGTAATATTTAACAACAATAAATAATAATAAATTAGATGTTAAAACAGTAAATGTAACAAACAGATAATTTTATAGTTATAGACATAAAAAACTCAATTTTCCCAAATTTCTGTTTGAAAATGTAACTGCAACATTTCTATTAGAAGAACAGGGATCTGCATTAGCACCTTAGAATAATAAAGATTACAGAATAAAATTTTAAGTAACATTATAGTTTTGAGAAAAGTGACTTTCAACACTTTAACTAAGTAATTATATGACTTCTGGTAGGGATATAATACAATTTTAGTGAAAACACATTCTAAGAAAAAAAAATCTATTAAAGTACTTTGCTTGAAAGACGCCTAATTTTGAATATACAACTTCAATCCAATAACTTAATTTATAATAATTTCCCTTAACTAGAAGAAGGTTATGGTAAACCTACCCGTGCCGGATGTCTGTTGTGAAGGGATGACCACAATCCCGTGAGCCAAGGGAGGACCTGCAAGGACTGCCATGGCCGTCTTCATTATTGGAGAGAAGATTACTAGCCTGCCCAGTGTTTTTGATTCCAAGCTCTGAAAAATATTCCCCTATTATTGCAATTTAAATATATATATGTATACTACGTGGAACAAAAATATGGAAAAGCTTTTACAACATTATTTTCTTCCATTGATAAATTGAAAATTTAATTTTCTTTTATAATTGTGTTCCATAAAGAATCATCTTTGATCAAAATAATTTACTTGAAATCTTTAAATAGCGGAGAAATAATATTGTTCAAATTAATTACTTTGAAATTCAAATGATCGCTACTCTGGAAAGGATAAACCTTTTGAAGCCTGGTTTGGGGCAATTAATTTCTCTTGATTAGACTTTTCATTTGATACTAAACTCGACTTTAGCCTACTTACATAGAAGATTTTCGTAAGTAGTACTCTATGTACTCAGGGGGAACTCCTCGCGGGCTATCCCCCTGAAAAGATGAAATGCCACTAATGGCATCAAAAAGTAAGTTCTTTGTAACCATGATCATGTATAAGATTTCACTCTTACAAGTGAAGTCATTCAAAGTTGTGCGTTTCCATATTTTTTTCATCCCTGTATATTGGTTAGGCACTCCATAGTTACTTTGTGTAATTAAGGTTGCATGAAAGAGCCATCTCTTTGTTAGAAATCTAAGAAGAGTACATCATAATGTATACAGATCTGTTACTATAGGTAAGCCACTTAGACTACCATCTACTGAAAGCATCGGTGCGAGAGAGATGGGATGGTGAAGTGAGAGAGAGAACTACTCTTCCCCCACTGTGTCACTCCGTTTAATACTTGTCATCATCAGTACTGTGACCACTACTTGGTTTTATCAACACTAACTAATCAAGCTCTCAGCAATAATATTTAATAATTATTTTGTATTCAAATAAAAATTTAAAATAATAATAACACAATGATTACTAATGTAAACAATAAGTAAACTTGTACAGTTTGTCAATTTTTTTACACAAAACGCTGTTGAGCAGAAGCAGGTGCTTGAAGTTAGTCACACCCACAATGTACGTTGGCCTACTGTAAAGTAACGTAGAAGAAATGTCTAATATGAATCAAGGAAGCGTGACTTCAGAATAACAAGAAATCTTGTTATCAAGAAAAACTTAAGAGAGTATAATAAAGACAGCAGTAATAAACAATGATGGAAAATAGTAAACATTAAATCATTATTTCAGATATATGCAAGATTGTTACTAATATTTTCATAACATACATATCTTAAATGGTGGCTATACACAAACAGCGGTGGAACATTTCCCCTACACTGCTTAAACCTTGATATGTGCTAAATATTACAGGCAGGTCAAAATTAGTTTGGCCCAATTATAAGACATAAGTAACATACCTCAATAAGACATCAATAAAAATATAAGATAACTAGCCTACAGCCCTAGCTTTGCTATGGGGTGGTATTCTAAGCTTGCTTATCCTTCCCTCTGTGATTCTATCTAAACCTTCACATCAATATAAGCTCAGCCTTCTGCTGTTCTCCTAGATAATAAAGTTTTATAGTTTAGAAAAACTTATATCTACTATAGAGTGATACAAAGTAGTGTAATCATATAAGTTAGTACATATGACCTTAAACATTTCACAATGAATACCAGATTAGCCAAGCTTTTGTGTCGAGTTTATGATTTTTGTATCAGCTGTATAGTAAGGCATTTTTACACTTGATTGTACGGAGGAAAAATATATTTAGAAAAACTGTAATTAAATGTAAACTCTAAATGCATCAATAGGATAAAATGTCAAACATACAAAATAAATATGTTTAATTATTCACAAAACAGCTGTTATTGATTTACTAAAATCAACCCAATGTTATCCTTATGAAACAATCTTTTAGAGGCGGTCTCTACCCTTTCAAAGTAGTTTATCAAGATGAAAATACTTTAGTTTTCCTATTTAGCTTACAACTAAGATTAATACCAAATTTCAGCTCTGTAGGATGATAGGAAGTGGAAGAATTAGTAATGAGTGAAGGCTTTCTCTTACTTCAAAGTAGCTGACTGTATTGAATGTCTCTGGACAGGCGTACATCAGCACAGGCAGTAGATTGACAGAGGGCTCCGGTGGTGAAACACCCTTGCCACAGAACTTCAAAGTTATATCTGGCAGTTTTAAAGTGGTTCCTCCTTCCAATCGGTTCTTAATTTTGTTCATAAATTCCTGCTTTAACTGAAACAAAAATTGCAATACAGAATTAAATATTATCAATCGGATAAGCGGTAGAGTTTTTATTAATCTGGTGTATGAATACTATTGACTCTTAAATATACAGTTTGAGACACAAGAGATTTGTGTTTATTGTTAAATGGAATAACTAGAAACAATTTAAGAGAATATTCAGATGAAACATAAAAACTTGCTTTACATCAAATATGATGACTAAAATGAGCTGATTTGTGTATAGTCCTTACCTAAATCAACAATTGATTACACTGGTGAGTAAGACGTACAGAAGAAAATATCCTCTTATACCTCATTCACTCAAGACCAAAACAATCATTATTATCAACTTAATCCCTAAAACACTTTTTGTAAATACAGTAATTGGGATGAATAAATTGATTCTAATACTGCAAATAAATAGTGAAGGCTGATGTTTTGGATATAACAGACTGAAATGGAGTTCAAATTGGAGTCTGTAAATGTTAATACTAAACATTCAAAAACTTGCAAAACAATGAAAATTTTACTGTTTTTAAGGTTAACTGTTAAGATACATTTTTTAATACAATTTAAGAACACGCAAAATTATGATAAAAATTAGTAAATGTACTGACAAATTGTGTAATATTGCAATTATCAAATATAAATAAAGTTTATTTACTTTGTTAATCCACTGGAGAGATCCCATTCTTCTAAGCTGAGTAAGGTGAATGCTGATGAAATGTTGATGAATCACATCAAGGAGAGGGGGGATAAGAGGAAGAAACTAATTTTTGGTTAAGGAACATACATACATATTTCACTGAAGAGAGTAGGGCTATTTTTTTACCCATGATTCACTGTAAGTGATAGTGCCGATTCCAGTGGACTGAGTAATTGAAATCCACTAATTCAATTCACGGGTGCACATGATGTCAGAGAACATGGACTGGACATCATACTAACCAGCATTAGTTTTAACCTTCATTATTTATCATTACTTAAAAACTTTGTTTCAATCTACAACCTATTGATTTTCATAAAAGAGCTCAATATAATTTTGATTAAAATAATTAAATGTTACTGATCTTCCTTAAAATAGTTTAATTTCATGCTAAGCTCAGAATAATCAAATCTATTCTATGTTTTAAAATCTACTATTACATATTGATTAAGAATTAAATTCAATTTAACTAAAAAAATTTTACTTTTAAAAGCTTCCAGTTTTATTCTTTATATTTATTCAAAATAAAATAATTTATATTATAATTTCTGTATATTGTAACTGGAATTATGGATCAAACTTTAATAAATTAATATTATGTGAAACAAAAAAAATATATATCGTTTATTATTAATAACCTGGTTGGCGTTTGGCTCGGTAGTGTGTGGAATTTGATTTCGGCTTAAGTGAAAGAATTTGATAAAATAATTATTATAATTTATTTTTGGATAGCTCATAAATTAATTTAGAACAAAAAAACAAAATGGCCCTTCTTTCTTAAAACTACACAACTGTGCTCTTGTACAAATTAAGAAACTAATCCTTTTTCTGAAAAAACATATAAACAGAAAAGTTCATTTAAGTTTAATTGTTCAAAGTACGAGTGATGTGGTAAGAAATTCACATATACCATATGGTCAGGCTTACTGTCAAAATATCGATAAGTTGAATTCAGACATAAATAGTAAAGAAAGCTATTACCAACCCTGTAATAGTAATTACTCTAAAATATATTTGAAATTGTTTGGACATTTTTGGAATAGCTATTACCACTGACTATAGAAACAAATAGACTGTCTAAGTCAATGCATTTGCTATAGATGAACGGTGCTGCTATCTAACAGCAATTTGTTTGAAATAACCGCTTATTGGACTATTTGGCGTACTATTAGCTCAGCTATTAGTCACCTCAGCATCAGCAGAGAGAAGGAACCACTAGCGCTACCTATGAAAACCAAACAGAAACTTATTTCACCGAACACGAAAAACGATTTCACAGGACCCATATTAATCTCCATTTTCAGACCATTTTCGTTAATTCTACCACTAACTTTTTCCATTACTTCACACCTACTACTTTTTTTATTGCAATTACGGTTACATTAGGTTAGGTTAGATGGCTACTTAAGTTGATCAATAAATGGTAAATCCAATGCGCTCTCTGTGTGTGAGTTCTTGGAAAGCGACAAGATAAGACCAGCGATATCAGATTCCTAGCGGATAAGGAATACCACAGTGGATGTAAAAATTATTGGGAAACAGTTTTTAGAGCTACAGAATATTTATCAAGCGGTAGTGAATTAAATGTAACAAAAAAAATTGAGGTAGTGAATTAATGGAAAAAATCTCCTTTTACTATAGTTAAAGCAACTAGATAGCAGTGACATTTATTTATTCACATAAATTTTAGTCCACACTATTACTGCCTAGTAGTTTATATGCCTTGTGGATACTCTTTTCAGTCTACTCAATAACTTACCTCATGGGACCCGAGGAAGTAGGCGACAGAGTATTTTGTATCTTCCTTCTCCTTGTTGCATTCTAAACCAAGATGAGAAGACAACAAGTCCAAAAATATTTCTATCCTAGATGGATTGCTTTGCTTTAGGGCCTTAGCTTTGTCTTCATCACCTTCATATTGAGATGGATCTGCTTCAAGATGAACCTGTTAAAATGATGGTCTGCAATTAATTATATATATTAAATGTAATGTAATTAAAATCTTAAAATTATATTTATTAAATTATTTCTCCTGAGTAATACAGTATAAACCCTTTTATGTATATATTGTCACCTACTAAAAGAAAAATTTAAATTACTGCCTAAATACCTTTAAATACATGAAGCTTAAGAAAATATAAAGAGACTTTAGACTTCATTATTAAGTTTTATAAAAAAACAAGATAGCAATTTTCTAAATTCTAAACGTCACAGTCAAATATTGATTGTAAATTATTTGTTGCTTCAATTATTACTGAGTTTAAAATAATAACTAAATTTTTAAAAATATCTAAAAAAATGTTTATTAAATTTATTTATTTATTAATAACATACCGATCATCAAGATATGGGTGAATATGAAAGGGGAATGAGTGTTTTGAGTGAAGTTGAATGAGTGTAGTCATTGTTACAAACTAGGACAACTTATCCTTAGAAAGAGCCATTTATTAAAAGTCGAGTAGTCACGGCAACTAAAGGACTACAACTTAGTGAGGAATCTGAACCACATGAATTTGATTTGATTTTTAGCAGAGACACTAATAAGTATCTCGTAAACCACCTAACATATGGGCACCCCAGACTTCTCTATTAGTGTCCACTTTGATGGCAAACATTGAAGTAATGTATTATTTTCATAAAATGTTTGTACAGTCAGATTATATCAGGTAGCTAAATTAAGGATAGTATAGCCTACAATGTTAGTTTTTATCACATTCATTCACATCAAACAATCACCTATATGTCTATGATCAGCATCTTAATTATAAATGTAAATAAATCATATTTACTGTGAACATTTGGCATTCCAGTTACAACATTTATTTATAAAAATTAATAAATTACCTGAGAGAAGACAACTTTGCCACCTGTTTGGTTCTCCGTGGC